>APFE030810011.1:81424-108924 GCA_000404065.3 Pinus taeda
AAAAGAAAAAAAAAATATAATAGGTTAGATCTAACATTTTTGTGATCCATAATGTAGATAAATGTCTTTCCGATTCATCACATATATGATTAATCTGAAAAACATCTATCTACAAAATATAATAGGTATATAAATTATGATAAAATTTACCAGAAAATTAAAATTAAGTGATTTATTTAGTATAAGCTAAGTTTATTAACAATGGATAGATAAAGCCAATTAACAATGGAGTCACTATTAAATTATTATTGGAAAAACCATGTGTCACAAAAATCTATATTAATAGGCTACATTATATTAGAATATAATAGGTAAATTTCCTCTATGATTAAGTAAGTTGACTTTAACTAACCTAATAATACCTCCTTAAACTTAGGGGAGATTAATGCAATCTCAATAACTTTGTTATCCTAAACAATGTATGGATAACTATCCATGGATACCTATCCATTGGATGCATTATGGGAGGACATTATGTCCTACCTTACTACATATAATTCCTATACACTACATATAATTCCTATGGACTTTAAAATATCGAGCTTTTAAATTTCGTCTCTTTTCATGTTCTTACAATGACCCAAACACAGTTAACAATAGAGTCATTATATCTTTAAATAACATTTATTATACTTTTAAATAACACACATTACAATATCATGACCAAAACCATAAATTACCAAAAACCTCTAACCTATATACTTTTATAATAAAGTAACTTTATAACTAAATTAAATTTATTTTAACATTTTTAACCTCCATATATATAAATTCCAACATAAATTTAACATTACTATTACATTAATTTCCTGATTAACTTTTATTTATTTAAATATTATTACAAATTTATATATTTTTATTAAAACCAAATTCAATTTACAGTTTAAATCATAAAACAATAATAATAATAAATAATTGCATATATCTCCGATTTACTTCAGGAAAAGATGGTTAAAATGCAAAACATAAACATCGTAATCAAACTCAAATTCAATACTTTCAAACAGAACAATATATTCGATCACGTACGGTTGTAGCGGGTAGCTAAGCTTGCAGTGATTGGGTCGCTTATGGTAAACGTAAGTTCTGATTATTATGTTCATACAAATAACCATTCTCTTAAATATCCAAATTTAAAATATAAGTATGATATTTAAATAGATTAAGATAAGAAGGAATGTGTATTATATCTTCGGAATCTATAGCATTGAAATTTGTCCCATGATAATCATATTTGTTGGTTCCAAAAGTTTATAGGAACAATGTCAATGGATCTAGAAGATGTATTGCAAATCAATTCTAATTATTGAAGTTTCGATTCAATCATGAAATGGAAATTTAAATATATATTCATGTTTATTTTTTATTAAGTGAAAAAAAATCAGAATAAAAAAATGATAGATTAATTTGATGTATATTTTTGAACTTGATTTATTAAAGCATATTTATAAGAAAATCATGTTTATTATATTAATTTATTAGAGTAGTATGATAGCTTCCAAGACTCATATCTTTGAGGTCATGAGTTCAAGTCCTATCTCCCTGCACAAGAAGAGAAGTACTCTGGTCCAAAAAGGATTGCTCTCTAATCAAATTTTTAATTGATTGTTTCTGACAATTTTTATAATTACTATTTATAGAAAGATTCAGTTAAAATAAATAATTGTAATATTAAAATAATGATCTTAAAAAAAGTGAGATGTATTAAATGATTAATATTTTTAAATTTTAGAGGGGTTTTTATGATATATGTTTGTGTTTAATTTGTTTAAAATCTAAGATTCATTAGAATTACAAGTTTGAGTTGTGGGTTTTCTGCTATATTTTCTAGTTTAATTTGTCTAAAATAGGAGATTTTAAATCTCTCCACAATAAGTTTCTCACAGGTTTTTTAGGGTGCTAAATATCTATATATACAATCAAAAACTCATTTTAAATAACATAAATTAAGTTAGATGTCATTTTTGGGATTCAACTATGTTAAATCTACTTAGCACTCATTGCATCGAGGGATACTCACAAGGGTGAAGAAGTGGGATTGAAACTAGTGAAATAAATCACATAGCATCAATCATCACTTCCAATGCAGGGTGAAGAAATCAGATTCAAAAATTCATACGAACTTAAAAGTGAAAGTTTCCCACAATCAAGCTCACTTAACTTACTACCCCATTTATAAAACCTTAAAAAAGTATAGTGCATAATAAACCATTCAAATAAAATTTCACAATTTTACTTCACCGTAAATTTAAAAAACTCCAAAAACTTACCACTCATTTTTAAATCATCTTCTGCTTACATCAGCAATCGCCCAATTTTATGCTACTGCACTTTTAAGCCTAAATTTCTCTGACATGAACGCCCAGTACAAATCAGCCACCACTCTATCATGATGGCGTTATTGATTTTATATTTGTTCATGGCCGAGAATTAACAGTCTTCTTTCCAACGTCGATCTAGGTTATGCTGAGGATAAAAGAAAAATTAATATTACACTCAGATACCAATGCATTCTGCACGATTATGCGAAAATCGAAGAGGGCATACAATTCTCTCGTTTAATTATGAAAGCGATCGGCAAGTGCGACGATGCATTCAAGAAGTCAGAGTCGTAGTGATGGTTGCAGATCCAAGACTCGTGACTCTCATATTCTCTTCAACGACTATGTTATACAACTCTCTGTTCGAATTAGTACATCCCCAGACTGCTGGTGGCATAGTTTTTTTATTTTTATTTTTTTTTGTTGGCAATAACGTTGCTATGTGGGTTGCACATCGAGTCAACTTAATTGGATTTTTATGGACCCAACCAGAATTGAATCCGAGCTTCATAACCAGAATTGCCGCGCTTCTTGACAGAGGGCCAAAAATTTGCAGTATCTTCAACGGACGGGTTAATCTAAAAGCGTTGAACATTGAGTCAAATTAACTATTTGGAAATTGATATTCATGAACAACAAGAAGAATTGAATCCACGCTTTTATGACAGTGTTAAAAATTTGGAAAACCTTTAACCAATTGATTGGACATTGTCTCAACTTAATTAATTCGAGCTTGATTTTTATGGAATTGAATCTGCTCTATCATAGAGTGCCAAAGGGGAGCGCTTTATTAACGAGAACTCAGCCTAAATCTTATTCTCCTGTAATTCATTATATTAATCCCAAAAATTATCAATTCACCATAGTTTAAAATGAAAACTAAGTGAATCCTCACACACTCAATGAACTCAACTCAGTCTAAATCTTATTCTCCTATAATCCATTATATTAATCCAAAAAATTATCAATTCACCATAGTTTAAAATGAAAAATAAGTGAATCCTCACACACTCAGTGAACTCAACCCTTGACAAGGTTTGCCAGTGGTATATTTTTTAACTTTTTTTTCTGAGAGGTCGCTGGTTTCATCGAAAGCGTGCCACCCCTAGTCAACTCAACTATCTCGAGCCTAACCCAGATGGACCCCAAAAAAATTTAAACACACCCCTCGTTACAGAAGGCGAGAATCTTCAACCAACCTGTGGGTATAGTTGGACTTGCCTCCGTTTCTTTTCTCTTAAAGGCATAAAACAGGCGGTGAGTGTGCGTGCACACAGTCGAAGTGTTTTTGTGCTTTGTGTCTCCTCGTTTTGATTTTTCATGGCAAAACTATTAATACTGATTTCTTAAATGTACTGTATGTGGCTCTCCAGTAAAGGCGCGTTCGTACATTTTAGTTCCATGCCAGACAGAAGGCCGTCGCATCATTGAAGAGAGTGTGCGCAATCTGCAATATCCACGACATGAGATTGATGGCAGCCGGGCATATGGCCGGCCGTCCTCCATGGGCTAATTTCTTTGAGATTGTAATTGAAAAGTGTTCTCAATAACACCGCTGGGGTGAATTCCGATTACCATGAGGTGCCGCAGATATTTGTATTGCAGCAACCAGCTCATGCATTCAGCTTCCCAAAAACTCCAACATGTCTTCTCCGCTGCTTCCTGGCCAGATCTCAAAGCTTCCCAAAAACCCAAACATGTCTTCTCAACTGCTCCGTGGACCGATCTCTAGGCACGGCCGTAGACACGCCATGTACTCTTCTAATACGGTGCGTTTAAGATTTGAGTTGGAACTTGGTTAAAATATATATAAAACATATGAGTAGTTTAAAGTTTATTTTTTTAAGAAAGTTTTCTCGTTTAGTTTCAAATTTAATTTGTTTGGAATTTTGTTTAGTTTTGGGAATTTTGTTTAGTTTTGGAATTTTGTTTTGATTTTATTGAAAGCATAGGTGAATTATTTACAATTAAAGTGTTTCAAAAAATTTTAAATATTTTGAATCTCATATGTAATCAACAAAATCAAACTCAAAATTTAAACATAAATTTTTCATCAAATTCCAATAAAAAATCACTAAATAGTTGAAAGTGTAACAAAATGTGCTTAACCTTATTTGTGGTACTGGTGGATTTCCTAATTTAATTGAGCTACTCATTCAAGGTTTAGAAATGCCATGAAATGTTTGATGGTGCTGGATTGAGAACCCTCCGCACTGAAAAGGTTTTATGATAGTTTATTAATTTTCATGAGTTGGATTGTATATTTAGGTTCATACTTTTTTTAGATATATCTCAATTAGAAAACTTTAAAACATAATAACATATGAGAGAGTTCTTATAAATTTAATTTTTAATTAATATTTTTCTTTCCTATTTTACAAAATAGGGAGATTGTTTCGTAAAATTTTAAAGTTTTTGGTTTAAATTTACAAAACAAAAAAATTAATAAAATTTATTTTCAGGTTAAAAATATTTTTTTGTTTTTTGTTTTCTAACTATAATAAGAATTTTGTATTAAAATCAAATTATGTTATATTAGTATATAGTTAAAAGTAGAATATGAATAAATACTATAAGAAAGCAGAAAGTTATTGATTCTAAAAAATGTCATTTTTCAAATAAAAGAAGGGAGTAGATCCAATACTAGAACTTTCAGCATTTTAGCCTATTGCATTCTTACAACTAGCTTGCACAAGATGATATGTAGAAATAAACCATTTCTAAGATTTAATAACTAAGCCATCACTAGGACCACAAAATGTACTAGATTTTGCAGTGTCTTACTTCGATCTTTTCCAATTTTTGTTAATGGAGGGCCATATAACATCTGAATAGGAAGGATAAGGAGAGGAGTGATTGGTCTCCTTCTCTTCCTCCAAACTAACCTCTTTCTCCTCCTTATCTAATGGAGGGATTTTGTCAATATCCTTAGAAGAAGTATTTTCTTCAAAGGGTGAAATAATGTTCTCTGAAGGAACTAATGTTCTCTAAAGGCACTTCATCTCAATCTCACTAATCTTCTTCATCTATGTCTTTGGACTATGGTAACTTCAAAGCTTCATATCTATTAAGGAGATTAAGGAGATTTAAACTTGTTGGAATGAGGCCTATTAGATAGGTTATTCTTGTGCTTCCTTGAAACTAGTTTGAATGCTCCTTTATCATCATTACTTTCAAAATATAGTGGAGGAATAGGTGGAGATTGGAATTGTAGAGCTTTTGGACAAATTTTTGCAAATTTCCCATACTCATTGAAAAAATTGCATTTAAAATAAATGTGCTCATAATCTAGAACTTAATGATGGGACCAACCCTTGAAATCAAGTTGAATCACCTAAGTGAGTCCTTTTGCAATTACATTTCAACTCAAATTATCTCACATGAGATGTTATTGCATCCATTTCCTGAAAAATGGTAATGTAGTGGCTCAATTTGTCACCTACGCATTTGAAAATATCACCACCATAGCAAAAAATGGGAAGATATGACAATATAATCGAGACAACAACAACAGAGGAAATTTCCATTTTAGGACTAAAATACAGAGCTAAATGGGTGAGAAACATGCACTTGGAGCCCATGAAATAAGGCTCAAATATGTAGATGTGATCCCTATCCTCTTTGATTTCAAAAAGAAAAGCAAGATAACCATTTCCACAATATGAAATACAAGTGGGCTCATGGTCTACCTAATTTTTGGAGGTCCATTCTATTATACAATTATAATTGCCCATGATCTACCTAATTTTTGGAGGTCCATTCTATTATACAATTATAATTGCCCATGATCTACCTAATTTTTGGAGGTCCATTCTATTATACAATTATAATTGCCCAGACCAAAGACAAGTGAATATACCAATTAACCCTATTTCCTTATGGCTATTAATGCTCTTCTTCAAATGCATGTACCCCAAATCAAGAGAAGGAAATTTATCCACCCTTTTCAAAACTATACTACATGGTAGAGAGCCATGACCATCCATGCTAAGGTTAGCGATATCATCAATTGTACAAGAAATGAACTCAATAGAATTGGCTCGAAGAATAGATCAGTTGTGCCAATAGAAAGTCAAAAAAGAAACCCCAAATTAGAAGAATAAACTCGTGATCTACCACAAAGACTAAAGCACTCCAACTATAAATGACCAAGCAACTAAATTTGCCACTATCTTATCTAGCCCACTATGTAGATAAACATCGAGTGGGAAGGAGAAGTGGCAACTAAGAAACCCTAACCTCTCACTCCCTTTGACTCTGCCAATCTCTTTTTCCTCCCTTTGACTCTGCCAATCTTTTTCTCCTCTTCTTGAATAAAGTTATGGTTCAGTCAAGTCTACTCCAAATTAATCAATCTACCTACTTACTAAATGTTATCACTAATATTGTGTAAGGTAAACATGATTCTTAATAAAACAATTTTTAAGAAAAAACCCTCTATCCACTTGTTAAATCATATCCCAAATATTTTGTGAAATAAACTTGATTCTTAAATAAAAATGTTTTTAATATCCACCCTTAAACTTTGTTTATAAAATTAAAATCAATAATTAATCCCAAGTACAAAAGCATTGCATAAGATTTTTTTATATTTAATATTATAATTTTCATTAAAATAATAAAATAATAAGAGCTAAATTATATATTCTATAAATAAATAAAAAATACATAAAAGAAATAAATATTTAACATTAACTAATGTATACATTTAAATCTAAAATATATATGGGAAAAAAATCGTATATCTTAAACGATGCAAAATCGTATACATAGTGTCATTTGTCTTTTTCAGGTTTTGCCTTTCCAAACTCATGGTTCGTTGTTTCCTAATCGTGCCAACTCTCGCTTCCTAGTCAGAGTCTTATCATTATTGATATTTATATTTTGATGTTTATCTTTTATATTTAAATGTGTCTTTTATTTATAAAAATGGGTATAATTGAAAATATAAATAATAAAAATAATTAAGTTTGTAAAAATGTAAAGTAAATATGATCACATAATTTTATGTTTAATTTGTTTCTAGATATTAATTAGGTCGATAGGCCTTTCCTATGCATCAACTTTTCGTCAATACTTTTAATCTGATTCGTTGAATCAAATGACACACTTCCCACCGTTGATCTAAACCATAAAAAGAAACAACGGAAAATAAAAAAAGCACAGAAAATCAAGAAAAGCGGAGTGCTCGTTTTGGCAAAACGCAAGATTTTCTGGACGCCACGCAGTAGAGTATCCATTAATTCCTCGTTATGTTCTTTTTGTTCTTTTGACCTAATTCCATTAATTTGTTGAAATAACAAATGTGATTGTGGTGGATATTTGTGGAGGATAGCAGTTTTGTATTTCTCTGCGAATTGAACCAGAGATAATGTTCGGGGTTGATGGAGAAATTAAATATTTTTACTCAGTAATGGGGGTTAAATCCAACTGTACTTCTTCTGAACTTAGGGCTACTTACAAGAAGCTCGCAATGGTCTCCTTCATAACTCTGTCAAAGGCTTTTTGGCCCTTTTTGCCTTTAATTTCTTCTTGCTTTTGTAGAATTTGTCTCAGGATTGAATATCTCTGTCTGCTATGATTATAAACGGGATTTCTCATTGTAAAACAGCTCGGATTTGACAGAGATCTTTTATTTTGTGCTTCTCTATTTGGGAGGATTCATGAATGTGCTGAGTATAAGCCATGGATATAACTAATTCCATGGATTGATTAATTAGAACTAATTCTAAGGCTCTTTTAGTAGTTATTAGAAGATTTAGAATGATTGATTTAAGTTGTTACTATTGAATTTCTGATTGGGAAATGGTCTAAGACTAGTCATGTTGCAGAGATGGCAGCTGGACAGGTGGTCTGCCTCAGCGAATGAAAAGGTAGAAGAGGAGTCTAAGAATAAGTTTCAAGTGATCCAAGAGGCTTATTCAGGTTCAGTAACTCTTTATATCTTTGCATGGCTCGATTAAACAGGGCATAATGATATAGTTGTAAATAAAATTTGGTACCCAGGGCTAATCTACATGGAATGGATTGGATTCTCAGTTTTGTCAGATGAGAACAAGAGATTCATGTACAATGTAGGAGTTTATGAAGATGATGATGATGATGTGAGTAGTGATCCCACTCATTTGTATCACAGCTTCGAGTATTTTTGTTATTACTGTTCAAAGACAAATAAATGGCGCCTCTGGAAATTCATTGGAAAAAGAATGTATGTACAGGAAATGGGAGAATGTTTGGACAAAATGGCGGTAATGATGAATGAGAATAAGGGGCAAGTGAGTCATAAGAGCACTCAGGATCTTAACTTATCAATGGCTGAATCTTGACAGTAGACTTGCTATCCTAGAAAAGATCTGTTTGTGTGCTTATTGTGTTAATCTTTTTCCTTTTCAGGTGAGTGGATCGGAGAGCTTTGAGCAGTTACAAGATCTGTTCATGGAGATGTTTGAGAGCAATCTCAATAGCTTTCATACACCTGCGAAGCCTTCCAGCAATAAGAGGAATCGATCTAATTTCCACAAGGGCAGAGCCGTGAGAAAAGAGCAAATTGCAGAGCTGAGCTTCATGAGTTCGAGTCCCTTCCAGACACAATCTTTTAAAGTGTGTGTAAGTTTGCATGTCTATTCTATTTTATTTCTTTGAGGTGAATATCCGCTCATAGTTAAGATCCGTTTGAAGTGGTGGTGGGATGGGTTAGTAGCTAACTTAGACTAAGTCTTTAAGATTAGGAATGAAAAGTCTTATCTTAATTAAAGATTAGGATTGAAAAGCGATATTAAGTTGAGTTTTGGTTATTAATGTTCAATTATTAATATATTTATATTATTTTATTTCTGAAAATATGTAATTTATGGAAACCCCTTTACATTTCAGTATGTTTATATGGATGAAGGGTATTGCATTGAATTAAATCACACTTCTTCCATCAATGAATTTAAATGATAATTAATATTTCATTAATTAATTTGTAATATTTTATAATTAATCGATATATAATATATATTGTTTATATTTAGTTATGAGAAAAAATTTTGGCCCAAATCACATTATGATATATTTGTGGACGCCTTTTGAACCAGCAAGTGTTGTTCATCGTCAGGACGAGTTGAAGAATCACACCATGGCTGCAACTCGTCCTAACGATGAACCACACTTGGCCTTAGAGTTAATCGTCAACACTTTTACCCTGCTCCGTTGGATCAGGTGAGACACTTTCAACTGTTGATTTGAAGTGTGACTACTTTTTCCAAATATCGGTTGAGTTGCCTTCTTTTCACCTCCGAGTTCTGTTGTGCGCTCCGTGGCATGGCAAGATATTTTTACTGCTTTTTCCCATTCTTTTATGTCACTCTTGAATACATTTTTACTGTTTTTTTTCCATTCTTTTATGTCACTCTTGGCCTCAGAGTTAGTCATTTCTTTGGTCTACCAGTTTTTGTCGCTTTTCTTCTTCCCTAGCTTTTGGCAAGCACTGTTCTAGTGGGAAGGAAAGAACAGTATGTAAATAGGTGTGGAGCACATGGGCAGAGACATGTTTGGAACCGTGCCCTCTACGGACGCCATATTCATGAAGGTAAGTCTTGAACTTGCTGAGTTGTCATGTAATTCAATTAGAATGAGCTGAGAGCACGTTTTGACAATACAATTTGTTTTTGCAATGTCATTAGTGGATCATGCATGACTGGGGTGACAAGGACTGTATCAAGATACTAAAGAGCTACGAGAAGGCGATCTCAGAGATGGGGAAGCTCATTATTGTTGATGTAGTAGCGTTGGACTCTAATCACAAAGGCGGTGATAATAATAATGGTGACCGAAAAGAGAAGCCGGTTTTGAATCCTAATTTAGTTCTAGTATTTTATCCGGTAATGGTGGCACATTGATCTAGTGGGAAGGAAAGAACAAAGAAAGAATGCAAGAAGATTTTATTAGAAGGTGGATTCGGTCGTTATAAAATAATCACCATCCCTGATTTCCAGTCTGTGATTGAAGCGTTTCCTTCTTGATTATCTGCTCTTTATGGGCTCATTCTTAGTATTTACAATGTTAAAATGCAATCAAATTATTGTATTTATAAAATAAATGAAGATTTATGAAGGTCGTATGGAGACATGAAACATCTGTAGCCAGTGATTTTCTTTAGTCTTACCTGTTGGGTATACGACCAATAGTCCCACATTGACTAGAAGTGGGGAGGATCATGGGTATATAAGGATGGACAAATATCTCCATTGGTATGAGGCCTTTTGGGTTAAGTCCAAAAGCAAATCCATGAGGGCTTAGGCCCAAAGTGGACAATATCATACCATTGTGGAGATATGTGGTGTCCAGAATCCTAACATTACCTCGCACTCGTGAGAAGACAATGCATTAATGGGTCACAGAACGCTCCTCATCTCCTTCAGAGACATGGAGGATCCGTAGATAGTGTTGTCCTTTCGTCTTACCTCTCTCTGAGTAGATATTGTATTAGCAGGTCAGGGGGTTTTGTTCTTTGTGGTTCTGTTATGGCTCATGAATGGATGTGTTTATGGATTGAAATTTAAGGAAAATATGGCTTTACTGTAGCATATGAATGGGATGCATCCGAGCATTGAAATTTCAGAAGTTGAGTTTATTGTGCATATGAAATGGCATGTGTTCATGCTTTTAAAATTTTACTCAAAGAAAAGAAAAGATAGATTTTGTATTACATATGAATGAGATGTATTCTTCGTATATGCTTGGCCATCTATAGAGGTTTCTTGATTTTGAGTAATTAACTTAACCTCTTGATTTTGGGTAATTAACTTACTCTAAAATGAAATAAGACATTCAATGTGTTCCTTGTAATATAGATATAAACAAAACATCTAAACAAAAGTAATTGCAGAATGATCCAGTCCAAGAAGACAAGGTTTTCCACAAACCACTTAACTCTTCTAGAAAAATTCAACGATTCCAATTTAATAATCCTATCGGCCTCTCTTTGTACCTTTTGGGACAATTGCTAGTTATTAATAATTACATAATAACAATTTTTACTTGAAAATTATATCTCTATATTTCTTTATATTTCAGCTTTTTCCATGGTTTGCCTCTTCATCTGGTCCTCATGATGAACCACACTTGTTGGTTTGAAACGTGCAGGCCAAAAATCTCTCTTACATGATTTCTACTGAAAGACTTTGCTTAATTCATTATGCATCACAAAAGTTTGAATACACAAAATAACAATCATATATATTTATTTATTAATATTATAACATATTATGATAATTAATTAATTAAAAGGGTTGAGGATTACTCAATTGTTCAGTTCTCCTAATTAAAGAGCTTGTTAATGGAAAGTAGCGAGGCATTCTCTACAGTTAAAACAATATAAGTTGTTGACTTAAACCAATTAAATATTAAATGCTAATAATAATAACCCCAATATTAAACTCAATATCATAAACACTAATACTAAACTCAATTACAAACACTATCCAAAACTCAATAATTAATAAAATAAATTATTTTATTATATATTATATAATATATATATAATCTCAATGCTTCTTTTTGATCCATAATAAATTAAAAAGAAAAAGAAAATCAATCTTTAAAAATCATATAACTTTTTGTTTGGACAAAACTTTTTGAGCGCATAAATGTTATTCATCATCCCTAACGACTTTCCTTTATATATATATTTGTAATCCAAAGAAACCTGACCAATGGGAATATGAATTACAATGTACACTGCATTGTGGTAGGTACGATTCGGCTTTCCTCGTTTTGGGTTTACTTTTGAAAGCCGGAAACGAAGGATCTCCGGAATACCGAGAATAAAATTGTGTCCCTTAATGAGTGATATCGGCCTCTTCCTGCCTCCAACGCACTGTACTAGCTGTGTTATATAAATTGAAGCAGTTCGCCTAAGATTTGGTAGCTTCAGATTCTTTACGGATTTCTATTTACTATAAAAGAGTAGAGTTGTGTGGCCTGTTGCAGCAGGTGGTCCCATGCATCACTGTATGTCGGGCCGTGACTTTATCGAAGCCAGAAAAACCTATATTATATACACATAGGTTGGCTATTGTATTTGGTTCGATTGATTCATCTAACTTTGGCCCAGTGCATATTGTATTTGATTTCATTGGATCAATAAAGATTGGCCGTGCAAGTGTGGATCGATAATTCTGATTTAATATTTTGCTCGTTTACTATGGGAAGAGAGCGGCCGGGAAAACATGTGCATGTCTCGGACAACGCCGATATGCCTTGCCGATATGCCTTGTCATTTATGACTTCAATAAATAAATAAGAGGTAAACATGAATTGTATACTACTACACTTTCCACCTTGAAAGAAAAAACTACGTACAAGTTAATTAACAGCGGTTTTGAACCCTACAAGGAGCATCGACCTCGTATTTCCCTGCCTCCATTACATCCTTCCGGAAGGGTTCCCCGCTCTCTCTGTAAGTGCTGTTCTCTCTCTCAAACTCTGAGGCTCCACTCCAACGGAAATGAAGTAATGCCTGCCTGTGTTAGCTTTGGCTTAAGGGCATATAACGGGATCACCCACTGATTTGCTCACAGGTATCTCTGCAGGTACAAGGATTGCCAGTGCACAGATAATCTTGGCTTCACAGCTAAAGGCATTGAAAAGAATATAGTTTCCTTAACCTAACCTCTACATCGTATTTACGAGCCACTGGAGTGGTATTATATCCGGTACAAACACCGGGCGGGCCGCAGAAATATTCAGACAAAGCGGATGGAGAATATCGTCGGTGACTTTCCCTAAGCGTCGAAACGGATTAGTGAAGGCGTATGAACTGTCTGGTGATTATACTCGCAAGCCGTCGAGAACAGATTGAGTTTGGCAATCAGAGGTATGGTCCTTCTCGCCTGCTAGTAAATGATATATAGTATAGACGTTAATAAAAGTTTTTCGTCACATTCCTATTATCGGACAAATAAACGTGTAATATATGCGAATAGGTTGTAATACCTGCGAATGTCAGAAAATGAAACTCAACTCCAGAGCTTGTCGATTGCATCACACACTAAAATTTATACGTATATCTAGCGGGTAAATCTACAGAGGTTTCATCGACTGTCATTCTCTTTGTTTCTATTTAAATCTGTCGACTATCGTAAATTATCTAGCCAGTAAATCTACAGAGATTTAGTCGACTGCCATTTACTTTTTTCTATCTAAATCTGTAGACTATAATAGATTATCGATTGCCAGTTACTTTCTACTTAAATCTGTGGTCTATCATAAACTAATAACTCTCTAGCTAACTAAAAAACAGTGGGAGTGAGTGATTATTATTTTGACACTTTTTTTAATCACGACTTATACTTTAACTTGTTTGCTGGTCTCAGTTTAGCTGGGATTACAACGGTACATTAAAAAAAAAAACTTTCATTTTTGTCTTTTGCTAAAAGGTCCATGTTAATTTGCTGGTGTAATTCATCTTCACCTTCACCTTTCTTGCCATAAGGTAAGGGTGAAGCTTCTCCTTTCTTGATTGCAGGCTAACATTTTTGTATTCAACATGCTACAAGTTCTTCAAACTTATATTTGTCTTTAGTGTTTGCAATTTCTTCCATTTTTATTGCTTCTTCCTCTCTACTACTAATATTTACACTCATAAACATTAATGAGACTTATAAAATCATAATTTGAGTTCTTTTCATCATCATATTTTATTGTTACTACAATTTCTCTTTGTCGAACAACAACCATAGTTACTAGATTTACCGCCTCTACTTGAAAAAAGCTATTAAATTTCTTCAACTCATAAACTGTTATTGAGTCCTCAACAACTTTTCTCTCTACAATACGGGCCGTAACCCTCATTTAAATTAATTTTCAATATATCCAGCGCCAAGATTGTCGCACCCTTTATTCCAAACAACCAACTCTGGTTTACAAACATTCCCGGAATCCAATTAAGTTCAGCTTAAACATCCTTCCTACTTGTTTGGTATACTGAACAAAGTCAATCTGGGAGGACTCTGGATCAAAACTTCCAATACATCCATCTATACTGGTATATTTATATTGTAAGACCATAACCGTATATATGTTTACGCATACTGGATGTCTCTCCGTCACGTGCGTCTAAAATTTAAAACAACCTATCGATCCAACCAACAATTTTCATTTTGAAAATGGCGATTTGTTAAAGAAAAATTGACTTTCAGAAAAAACTTCCAATGTTTGAGGTAGAAAGCAACTATATAGATATTTACCGTGTAGATATTTACCCTGTCCAACCTTAGAAAACGTCTACATAGTTTTTAGGATAACGATCAATTGACCGTTCTCTTTTAGAGCAGCTAACTCCTTTTCCCTTGTGTTATCTACAAATGTCAATAGTTATTCCACGTGAAATGGCCTTACTCATCATCTTTCGGCTTTCAGCCCCCACAAACGCTATTCAGAATCAAAATACCACATATAACTAAACTGGAGAGGCGGTTGACGCAAGGAAGAGCGGGTGTCTGGCACGCCCGGAAGCCTTGTGGACAACTGAAAACACAATACCATTGAATCTGATTTGTGACGGGTAGAAGATTTCGAAGTTCTCGATGAAAATTCCTGTGCTTAAATTTTATTTTTTCCCAATAAAATCGGAAATTTTGGTCTTAGAATTAAGTAAAATTTAACTAAATAAAAAAATTATAAATTATTACACCACGCTATAAATTTGTTTGTAATTCTTCCCCGCTTACTTAATTTGCCCTGTCTTCTTAAAACAATAATATACATATATATAATTTTAATTAAATTATTATTAAACAATAATAAATTATTGATATTACGCATTTTTAATTAAAATATATAAAACAATAATTATTATTGAAATTACACTTCAAATATATAATGTACAATTTCTTCTTTGCTTAATATATAATTGGCCTATAATATTTTAAAATATTTATAATAACAGATATTTCAATTTCCATTACAAATATATTATTTGACTGCATATTTTTTTTAATATAATGTTTTATCAATTTACTTAAAAAGATAAGTAATTAAAAAACCTGTATATCTCTTTTAATATAAAAATAATTATTTTTTTTATATAAATAAAAATATTTCAATAAAATAAAACATGTTATCTAATATATTTTTACTATCTATATTATATATAAGGTGGAGGATTTGCAAGGACGGTCAAAAGTGGTTAGAATCCCAGTAAAAAAATTTCAAAAAATATGGTAGAGATAGTGTTTGAATCGTGTTTTTGATGGTGGAAATGGATTCGGCACCATCAAAAAGGTCTAGGACACCTAAAATTTTGAAGTTTAACCACTATAACTTAGATTTAGAAAATTCCTTATGAAATTTTCTCTAAATATGATTGGAATTTCCATAACATTGAAATTTCCATAACTTTAGGAGCAACTCTTCCCCCTCATTAAACTACTCATATATAAATTATTTATTTTTATATTTTTATTTTATATTTTTATTAAAATAAATTCAATATTAAATATATAACTTAATCTGTATAATTTTTTTTTTAACCCAATTTCAATGATCAGGTTGAATATCATCTCTCCATATAAAATCAATAATTTTTTCTTAATTTCAAATTATATACTTTAGATCTTAAGGGTAATTTAGTTGGCGAGGGAAAATGATTAGGTTTTGGAACTTCTCCAACTCCACTTATTGTTTGTTGCCTGGGCTAAACTAGAGGCTCCCTCTGCCTACTAACCAGGGGCTATCTAGTTAGCTGAAATGATTGGCTGGCCGGCTGCGGATTACCTGCTGGCTATTATAAGCAAGGAATCCTGGATATCAGATAGAAACATTCTGAAAGGGTATAGTTTCTTCAAAAGAATCTCCAGTTTCTTTCCCAGATGAGGTTGGTTTCATAAAAAGATATACTTGACTCAAGATGCAACGTTGCTGAATCAAGTAGTGCATAGGATGTGTCCAATGGAAAGAGTAGAGTTGAATTGATAGATAAGCGAGATGTTGTTTAAGGGTTTTATTAGAGAGAGCATGAGCTTGCAAGTGTTACCAGCTTCGAGAATACCGAGGAAAGATGTACAGTGGAGAATGTGTACAGACTCCAGAGCATTGAACAAGATCACAATCAGATGCATGTTTCCATTATCGATGTTGGACGATCTGATACTGTGAACGGTGCTAAGTACTCGACAAAGATAGAGTTTGAAGAGTGGATATAATAATCAAAGTAGTGCGAGTCATGAAAAAACTAGGAAATCCAAGTTCTTGCTTATAATCCTTTTACTGAGAATAGAACAAGCTATAAACCCCATAAATTTAACTACATATCCGGTAATTGCTAAGCTCCTTTATATATATATATGATCCCTTTAGCGAGAGACATACCAGGTTTATATATATATATATATATATATAAATTATTAACTCAACTCAAGGCAAGTTAAAATACAATCCGCAAGTATATGACAAGATTTTATAGCTCTGATAGATTTTAGCTGTTTGTCAATTATGACGCCCAACATGTGGTTTTCTTTCCTACAGAATTATGGGCAATATTAATATAAATCCCTTTTAATCGCAAATATGGATTTATTAAGAGCCAAGAGGGATACAATTTTAAACATGAAAAAAGAATGACATATCAAGAGATTTAATCTCTTCTATTGCTTGGTAAATATGTGATTAAGCTAGATCAATAGTGGTAATTTTTCATTGTTTATATTGTATTTGTAAAACCCCTCCCTTGTGTGTTAAATTATTGAAAACCTATGCTAAGGAAAGCTAGATATGATGTCTAACATTATAAGAAATTTCATTATTAAATAATTAATAAATTAATCAGTTGGAAAAGCGAGACACCAAGAGACGAGATTCTTGCCAAATGATTCTTGTCAAATCCCATTGAGGAATGGGATAGGATAAAATCTTTTATGATAAATTTTCTAGATGTGATTCTAGATAAGCTCGAATGGATTAGAGATAAATATCCATCAATAAAAACATAAAAGCTTTGAGGGAGATAAAGGCAAGATTTTATGAGGAAAATCCTTATGGGAGACAAAGGCGACCTAGGCAATTAGTCAAAAAAATCCAGCCAAAAGTGGGACATCACTTAAGAAAACTATATCATGAAAGAGAATATTAAATACCCATTGCATAGATCAATTATAGGCAGTTGATTCATGGCAAAAACCTAGGCTCTGGGAATCAGAGGTGATTCAAGGTTGGGTGGTAGTGCTCTACTCTCCAAGGGATGTTTGAATGGTACTCATTTGCATATAATGTTTTGTATGATGTTTTCTTCCCTCTCTGTTTTAAATTCATTTGGCTTATGAAAAAAATTGCATGAGTTTTCTAGCTATGAAAATGATTACATGAATTGCATGTGATTGTTATACATGAGTAGATTACTTGTGGTAATTGCTTCTATGAAATATTTGGAAGCATGTGGCCTTAATATAGTCCAAGTCAAATTTAGTAGAGGAATGTAATATGTGGGTTGATGCAATACTAGATATGTTGTCACTCTTTTAACATAAGTGGTAACTCGGTGGGAAACTTTTGTGCACCTGATATGTGTATGATTGAGACAATAAACACAACAGAGTATGTATGTAATGATTTCCTTAATGTTTCTATTAAGTCATCTAGATGAGGTTGTCATATATATTAGTGTTTGAAATAAATGAGTTGTGTTAATGGCTTACATGAGATGGTTTTATATGGATGCATGTGGTAATTTATGGTACTTAATGTAGTCCAAGTTAAATTCAGTAAAAAAAAACATAATAGGTGAAGTTGGTAGAATCATTGATATGTTGTTACATCTTTAAAGTTATGAACTATCTTGGTTCTTAAAATGATGAAGAGCTATGCATAAGACAATATGTGTATATGATTTTGTTCTAAGGCTCGAAAGGATGTAGCTATCTATGCTAGGCATTTACTTTGCAGAATATTTTGTATGTTGCATAACCTCCATGCTCTTACCTCTTTTCAATTATGCGGACTGTGATCATGATCCATAGCTATGCTAGCCATAGCAAACTCTGACAAATGTCCATTAATGCTTATAAGGGTTATATCAGAGTTTTGATGATTACATGTTATGATTTGTTGAGATTTAAGCTTAAAGGTGTATCTGTAAATACAATAAATTTTTAATTAATGGAGTTTAAGGGCTAATTTTCTGGGGTAAGCCCAAAGAAAACGTTACAATATTTTTTAATATTTTAGCATTAATAATATTTCATATTAAAAATTTAATGAGTTACACATTTTCTTCTAATTAAGGAATAACTACGTTATTTGATCTTCAATTACTTTTTTATTTTCAAGCATTGAAATATTAAGATAAACATTAACGCACTTATAATAGAAAGTATTCATAGTGAAATATACAAAGTAATATGGATATTCAAAAACAAAATAATAATATATATATATATATATATATAAATATATATAATATTATATATATATATATAACTTATCTCTATAAATTATATATTTAGATAGATATGAAATGTTTTATTACTGGAAAGAGTGAAGTGAAATATCAAAAACCAAGTAGAATGAAGTGAAACACTGATTGTAAAATGAGTTCTCCCTCGTTTAAATGTTTAATTTGTATCGGTAAAAATATTTTGTGTTTTTTGTTTTTGTTTTGGTTGTTAGTGAAATTATTATTATTATTTTTTCTTATTGTAGAATAATCCTTAAAGATTTTTCATTATTTATTATATGGTTATTTAATTTTAATTTTATGTTTTAGATGTATAGAACAAAATTTCAAACTTGAAAAAAGATCTACCCATTAAATGATCTAATCCCTTTTAGTGTAAAAAACATGTGATTAAATAATCTATAATAGTATTTCCTTACTTATTTATATTCTTTATTTTTTCCCCTCTGATTGAAAAATAAGAACATCATTTATCTTCAAATCTCATTAATAAAATTATATTATTTATAGCGCTTGCCGAAGGCCTGAGATTCCCAGTTAGTTTGTATGTTGTTCCTACCCTGCGCTTGTTCAGTTAGTCGAAAAGTGCAAATGCTCTAAATGATATTCAATAAAGTTTACGGGGATGCTGAGAGAATTCATACAATTACAGACGGAAATCTAAGTGTGTCATGTCTTAACGATAGTGATATCGCAGTCTCATCTTGTAGAATCGACGTGCATGGTAAAGATTAAGCTCCGCTTATACATTCAGTTGGAAACAATCACGTTTCTGAAAATACTTTTATTCTCCAATAGAAAATCAAATTTTGTACCTATATAAAAGTTTCTACATTTATAAAAGAATACTCGATAGAAAACCCATCCGCTAAATGATCGTGAAAAATAAATCCTCTAACTGCCCTTCTTACCCTGCATCATGCCCCTCTTGAAGATGTTTCATACACACTCACTCATGAAGAGTACATCATAAGGTATACAATAGTTTTATAATTGAATTGTAGAATTTAGTTTCTATTAAGCTACTAATTTAAATCATTCGTTGAAATAAAAACTATTTCGCAATCTGAAAATCATAATAATAATATTTGAAAAATTGAAAAATAAATTTTATTTTTTGATAACGTATAAAATAGTTTTTATTTTTTATCAGGTTCGAAATGAAACATATTAGATATGGTTGTACAATATATGATGACACTTTTTTATTAATTATTAGTATAGCAAAAATTCGAACAATCTTCATGAGTTCCATAGTGAAACAGGGGGTTGGACAGCTCCTACAATGCTATGGATGGAAAGGATCTGCCATATATGTGAGAATAGGAACATCTAGGATGAAAACCACTTTCTCTTAGAGTGCCCCGCTTACAACCACATTAGATCTCAGTTTCACAATTTTTGTTACAATACTGACCTTCCTAGCCTTTTACAATGTCAAAATTATAGTGATCTTGGGAGGCTTCTCTCCAAGCTTTTTGTTTTTCAGCATAGGAATAAAATCTTAAATCAAAATAAATAATTTGTTTTTTTAGGTCCGATAAGCCAATGTTTGGTCTCTGTGGACGTTAACCACCACCATCATCATCATAGATTTCTTTTAAAAGTGGATTTGGTAAGTGTTTAGAGAGATTAAATCTTTTAAAAAACAAAAAAAAATTACAGCCTAAATTTGCACTTAAAAGAGATTTTATCTCTCTCACTTGTCAGATTCCATATATATATATATATTATATATTATATATATATATATATAATGTCGCATAATTAGACTACATAAATATTTAACCATAAAATGTATATTTTTATTATTCATATATATATATATATATATTATATATATATATGATGCGGGAGCATTCAGCCCAAAGGGAAATTATTGTAAATAATAGACATAGGGGTTCATGCATTTGTGGAATTAGTTTCCTAAATTACAAGTCAGTTTAATCTATAGACTTTTAAGTGTGATTAATTAGATATTCTCAAAATAAATAAATAAATTATGAGAGCTTTTAGGCATAAAATGAATGGATGCGGACCATTAATTGATAAGGAAAGCTTTTCTATTTTAGAACAGGGAAAAAGATGGGATAAAGCCTCAAGATGCTTTTACCATATGAATGCATTGCATGTAGACTCTTAGAGCTTTTAATTGAGTGATTCTAGATCATGCTTAGTTTTATAAATTAGGAATCCTCAAAGACATTGAAGATCAGAGTGAGAGAGAATGAGTGAGTATGAAGAATAAGAGGCCATGAATAGGCCATGATTTCTCTTGTAAATAATTTATTTCTTAATTAATTATTTCAGTGATTTATGTGCATATGTATTGTCTAGAACTTTCAGAGTTTTTAACAATTATAAGGGATAATAAGCTGGCTTTAACATGGATTGGAATTCGCTGAATGCTCTGCTTGCTCACATCACATAGCGATTCAACTGTTGGATGGTTTGAATTCTACGGTGATGGTTTGAAATCTTTCATATGAGATTTAATAGTCTTATGATCATTGTGAACTAATCAAGTTTCCACGAGAGAGATTTTAAAAGATCCTGGTTTTGTAGGCCAGCCTTGCATCAGATGGTATCAGAGCCTGGCTCTGTTTTCAGAAGAATGTTTGTTTTGTTTTTAATGAATGCAAGAAGGTTTTGTTGAAGAACTGAAGTGTATTCTTGATTGAAAGGAAGATCGGATCTGATATGCAAACTACACAAGTGAAGAAGAATTGCAGAAGTGGAACGAACACAAGATCATGCGAGATCTTAAGAGGTGAGATGATTTTTTATTGAAAATTTATGATTGAAGTTTTTCGTTGCAAAAGTGGCAGTGAACCTGGCATTCAGCTAAAGGCTGAATAAGGAGGACAATTGCAGTGTGCTGGAGAAGAAGAAGGTGAGTTGAAGAGATAGCCTAGAGAGAGAAGAGGAGTGCTCAAGAGGTTCCAGAGGCAGTGAACCAAGTACTTACCAAAAGACCAGATCTGGAGGGAAGGATTGGTGAGGTAAGTTGCAACAAGAGAGATTTCTGTTGCAGAGGCTAGTAGAACTCATGGTGAGTGAGAAACTCATGAGGAAGCAATCTGCCAGAGGCAGAGGGAGTTTTTATAGAGGAGGAAGAGGTTCAGAGAAATGCCACATAGATGAGATGACTACAGGAGTTCGAGAAAGAAAGATTGCAGAAATAAAGGCACAATTACAGGTACTAGAAGAATGGTTGCAAGAGCGGGAAAAGAAGAAAGGAAAATGGCTCTTTCCACTGAAGGGAAAGAGAGTGATTTAACGAAAATTGCAGAGGAGGTTGAGGCAAATTTTGATTGCCTTGTTGAAAAAGGGACTTAAAGTTCTTGAGCCAGGAATGGAGTTTGAAAATCCCACATGCAGATCTGATCAAAAGGAAGTGTTGAAGGAAGCAGTCAAGACTAAAAAGTCTTGTGATTTAAAGACTAATGAATTATGCATGTTTGCAGGTAAAGTACAGGGAAATGAACAAGCTTTGGAATCTGTCCAAGAAGAGTTGAATCTGAAGGCTGTTCAAATCAATGATGAGGAAATGAAGAGAAAAGAGTCTAATTGGAATGTTGGACCAGCTGATGATTGCTCAAGAGTTGTTGACGATATAAAAGGTTATGTGAAGTTTCCAAGATCTACTCCTAATGAAGTTGTTGAATTGTATAGAAAACTAGATCTCCAGAGAAGAGAGTTGGAGAGACAGAGGACTTATGCGCTGAAATATTTGCTGGAGACATCTGAACCAGAGAAAAAAGTTGTAGATGAAGTTGCAGATGAAATTGCAGGTGATGAGCCAAAGCATGTTGCAGAGGGACAGGAAGTTTGGGAGGTAGCAAAATCTATGACGACAGCGGCAGCAACATCCATAGTGACAGCTGAGAAAACAGTGATAGAAGCAGAAGAGGCACTGATGCCTTATGATGTTTATTCTAACAATATCTTTGTGAGTACAGGTCTTATTGAAGATGCTGGAGAAAGTTTGTTATACAAAGAAATTAAACTGATGTGGCAGATGATGATGAAGGAATCCCGGAAGAGACCAGTAGCAGTGAAACAAAGGAGAAGCAACAAAAAGAAGACAGTAGAAGATTGCGAGAGTGCAGCTAGTGGAGCAAAACAGCATAAAGTGTGGAGACCTGGAGAAGAACAACAGACAAAAGCAGTGATAAATGGAAAGTTGCATCACAAGATATGGGATCCAGGCAAACATAAATCTGAACACATGATCAGGAGATCATGAATTTTTTATACCTTGGGAGTCTGATGCGGGAGCATTCAGCCCAAAGGGAAATTATTGTAAATAATAAACATAGGGGTTCATGCATTTGTGGAATTAGTTTCCTAAATTACAAGTCAGTTTAATCTTTAGGCTTTTAAGTGTGATTAAGTAGATATTCTCAAAATAAATAAATAAATTAGAAGAGATTTTAGGCATAAAAGGAATGGATGTGGACCATTAATTGATAAGGAAAGCTTTTCTATTTTAGAACAGGGAAAAAAATGGGAAAAAGCCTCAAGATGCTTTTACGGTATGAATGCATTGCATGTAGACTCTTAGAGCTTTTAGTTGAGTGATTCTAGATCATGCTTAGTTTTATAAATTAGGAATCCTGAAAGACATTGAAGATCAGAGTGAGAGAGAATGAGTGAGTATGAGTGAGTATGAAGAATAAGAGGCCATGATTTCTCTTGTAAATAATGTATTTCTTAATTAATTATTTTAGTGATTTGTGTGCATATGTATTGTCTAGAACTTTCAGAGTTTTTAACATTTATCAGGGATAATATGCTGGCTTTAATATGGATTGGAATTCGCTGAATGCTCTGTTTGCTCACATCACATAGCGATTCAGCTGTTGGATGGTTTGAATTCTACGGTGATGGTTTAAAGCTTCATATGAGATTTAATAGTCTTATGATCATTGTGAACTAATCAAGTTTCCACGAGAGAGATTTTAAAAGATCTTGGTTTTGCAGGCCAGCCTTGCATCAATATATATATTCAAATATTTCGTTTATCATAAGAATTTAAATATTTTATTTATTATCCCAATAAATTTTAGAATCAATATTTTCTAAATGTCATAGGTTAATTTAATTTTATATTGAAAATTAAATGATTTTTACCTTTTCTTATTAGGAAGCAATTGAATTTTTTCAGTTTCATAACATTTTTTTAAGTATTGAGATATGTTATTATGGTTAAAATTAAAAGTGTGTATCAGATATTGGAATAATTTATTTAGTTAAAATGGATATTCAAATAATTTTAAAAGTGCTGAAATGTACATCTTTTTTACCTATCTAAATAGTGCCATATTAGATTGATTTCAATATATATAATATATATATATATAATACTAATATATATATTAATGTGAAATTGTGTTATTTTCATGACATTGAAATATTTATTTAAATCTAGTTGTAATATCTATCATGGAGCCAACGTAATGAAAATAAGATTATTATTGTAGTATAATACTTTTAATTCAAACTAATCAATATATAATTAGTTTTAATTAAAAGTTGTACAATATATGATGACATTTTTTTATTAATTATTAGTATAGATCTCTTTTAAAATTGGACGTAGCAAGTGTTTAGAGAGATTAAATATTTTAAAATGTAAGTCTTTTTACAGCTTAAATTTGCACTTAAAAGAGATTTTATCTCTCTCAATTGTGTATATATATATATATAGCTAAAATGTCGCATAATTAGACTACATAAATATTTAACCATAAAATTTATATTTTTCCATTATTCTTTTATATATGATTCAAATATCATTTATACTAAGAATTTAAAATTTTATTTATGGATTACATACATATTTTTATTTATTATTCCCCATGAATTAGAATCAATATACTTCTAAATGTCATAGGTTAATTTAATTTTATATTAAATTAAATGACTTTACTTTCTTATTAGGAATAAATAAATTTCATTTTAATAACTTTTTTTAAATATTGAAATATGTTATTATGGTTAAAATTAAAAGCGAGTGTGTCAGATATTGGAATAATTTATTTAGTTAAAATGGATATTCAAATAATTTTAAAAGTGTTGAAATGTACATTTTTTTAACTTATCTAATAGTGCGATGATCAGATTTGATTTTATATATATGTGTAAAATTGTGTTATTTTACATCGACATTGAAATCTTTTTTTAAATCTAGTTGTAATATTTATTATGGAACCAAAGCAATGAGAATAAAATTACTATTGTAGTTAATAATACTTTTAATTAAAACTATCAATATTTTATTTTATTTTTTTAATAAAAATTATTTTTTTTTTTTTAATTTTTTTAAAAAACACGTGTCTGAGTAATCACATATCTCATAAAATATACTCTTTCACGCAAGTACCATATAATAAAATTAAATAAATGATATAGATCTATATTAAGATTTTGTTTGATTAGATATATTAAATATTTTAATTTAGATATATAAAATATTTAATTTATTATGATATTGTAACACGATGTAAACAGAGCATTTATACAGACACAAATCTTTTAGAAAGCAACGTACTGCTTGAAAAATAAGGTTCGTTACATTGTATTTGAAATGCAGTAATAATTAAAAATAAATGTGTAATAATAAAATATATAAATATTATATTAAATGGTGATAATTAATGAAATTTTTTTGGTTTGAATTTAGTTTATTTTTATATGAAAGTTTTGTGATATTAATCATAAAACTTATTTAGTGTAAGAATTTTATTTTGAGAAAGGGGTTATTGTAAATAGTTATATAATTATTGTTTATATGAACGTGTAAATGTTGATATTGTGATGGATTAAATTAATATAAATATCTCATTAATTAAAGCTTTATGTCAGAGTTTGAGTTTGAATTTGAATATTTTAGGTTTGTTTTTCTCACTAAACTATAGGTTATTGAACGAATTATTATCTGAAATTTTAATGGAGAGTACCTATCTCGAAATTCAGAGTTGATCTAAGAGTACCTATCTCGAAATTCAGAGTTGATCTAAGAATTACATTGAAGAATGAGAGAAACATACTTGTGACATCGAAAGAGAACAAAGGCACAGAATTGTTGTTTCAGCAAACTTGTAATTAGAATGATGTCATTTTTGAGTGAGAGGCTTGTTAGGGTGATCTGAGTGATTATTCTAACTTTGGGTGCTAATTGCGGGAAAAAAGTGCCAATCTTAAATTAGACCAATGTTATTATTTTTCGTCTCTTCAAAAATGAATTTTACATGTTAATTAATTACAAGGTAGCTTTGAAACATGACCCAGAAATAGGGGTCACAAACCGATCCATGTAGCGCGGGCATTATCAGCAATGGTAAAGAATTTGTTGGAGACGATAGAGTAGTGAGTGGATTTTCATATTGTTATGCTAGTTAGTTAAGAATCATTTAAAATTTTTAGAGAACCTAAGCTTAGCATGTATATGAATTATTTTATGTTTTCATATTTTTGAAGGAGATTTTTTCTGACTCATACTAGTTTTATGATTGTCAATGTTTTTCTCGTTGTGATCATGGAAGGGGCTAATATTCGCAGGTGGGTTAACTTTCTATGTTTTTTCCAAAAAAATGATTCGTCAAATTTTTTAAAATTTATTCGCTCAAATTTTATAGCACAAAATTATTTTACCTTAAAAATCGCTAAAATTACATAGTGAATGATATGAGATCATTATAAATTTGAATATTTTTAGAAAAACATATCCAAAGAGTTTACACTTTGCATATTAAGGACTAGTAAGATTCCCCAAGCTTTCTAAACATTAAGAAAAAACTCCTTCCTTAAAATTTTCCTTGGTTGTAGTACCATGATCTAACTAGGCGATTACTAGGTGTAGATGGTAGAGGTACATATGACCATGCATTAAGAGGATAAGGTTCAATACATTTTAAATATATAATGTGATGTTTATTAGATGCTAGAAAATGATACTTATTCTAGTATAAATAACTTGTTATTTGTTGAATTGTGAAATTGATTGTTGATGTAGATAGTGTTATGTTCAATTTTGGTGGATAATGAACAATTAAGACCTCAATGTTATACCTATTTATTTCTTTTTATAATAATGTTTCTTTAAGTAATTGGGTATTTATACAAACACATGTATTTGTTGAAGGGGTAGAGTTTCCTCCAAATTAATTTCTTCGAGTAGTTATGAAGGCTTTATTAATAGGGAGAGGCTAATATAATTTCCTAAATGAAATAAATTAGCCACGAAAGAAATTTATAGTTAAGAATAAGGGTATTTGCAAGCTAACAATGGTCTCTCATCATAGATTAGTGGCAATGCAAACCTAAAAAAACACCAATGGGCTAGCCCTGAACCATTATTCAACCAACTTCCACAATGATTTTGATTATGGCATAAAAAGATGAAATGCAGGAAAATGAACTATCTTTTGAATATATAAAATTTATTTACGGATATTATGTACAACTATTGAAGTTTCAGTTTTGCTAATAGTGATAAGACATAAATATATTAAAAAAGTAAAAGATTTAATTTAAAAATGATTATATATTTTAAATCTACACTACCAAATTTAAATATGCTTTAACATATTTGTATATCCTATAGAAAAAAATGTAAAATATAGAGTATAAAAAATGAGGTTATTTTGTATTTTCATTCCAAAACTCCAAGGTACAGTTATCTAAACCTATACTTGGAGCAACGAGCTTAGCGAAAATGTATGCAAGAGTTCTCGCTC
>APFE030810011.1:111424-126922 GCA_000404065.3 Pinus taeda
GTATGTTTATGAATACTACTAAATTGATGATCAACGTAGATGAGATTATGTATTATGCATGTATTCCGTAATAGTGTATAATTAGAATAATCTCGGTTGAATAAGTGTCATATTATTCATAAATTTCTACATGGTATCAAAGCGGTTGATCATCAGATCTACTATTCAGGAAGTGTTTACTTCTTATTTCTTCAGAAAGAGTCTGTAATTGGGCCCGGTAGCCTCTGGATTCATCCTTCCTTTGGATGGTGAGGTATCTGGTGAATGCCCATATAGTTGATCTCTATACAAGAATTATTTTGTTCTCACGAATTTTAGATCGGAAGAAGTTGAGTTTTGAGCTCGTGGAATTTGAATTTGCAGCAGTGTTTTCTTGGTGTCGAAGTTGAAATGTCTTTCAACGGATTGCGATTGGAGTATTCCCTTGAGGGCAGCTCAAACTATATTGCATGGAAGGAAAATATGGAGGTGGTGTTAGATGATAATGGGTTGAAGGAGTTCATAGATGTGGATGTCCCAAAACCTACTGATGCTGCTCAAGTCGAGGATTGGCAAAAGAAGACAACAAAGTGTCGAAGGATTCTGTTGGAGGGTGTGAGGGATCACATTGTGTCCAGCCTCCATGGAAAGGCTTCTCTATTCTTGATGTGGAAAGCATTCACAGATCTATACCAAAGTAAGAGCGACCAAAGGAAGTTGGCGGTGAAGGATAAACTCAGAAATTTCAAATGCGAGAAGGGCGACAATATGCCCAAGTATCTCATGAAGTTCACCCAATGCAGGGATGAGTTGAGAAGTGTGGGGGTGACTATCGATGATGAGGACTTGGTGAGCTTGGATCTACTTGGTCTTCCGAAGAGTTGGAATTCCTATCAGTAATCTGTCAATGGTCGGGAGAAATTTCCAAGATGGGTGTGACTTTGGTCAGATCCTATGCAAGAGGAGATCAGGCAGAATACCAGGGACAGATCTTCATCAAAGGCAACTGATGAAGAAAATTGAGCTTTGGCTTCCAAAGAAAAGAAGGGGAAGAACAAGAAAGCTTCCCATTCCGGTGCAAAAGGCAAGAAGCAGGACATGTCCAAGGTGAAGTGTTTTCAGTGTCACCAGCACAAACACTATGCAACAAATTGTCTACAGAAGAAGAAGAACAAGCAAGCTGCTAGATCTGTAGTAGGAGAGGCTCTATCCTTGCAATTTGAGCTTGATTTTTCATTAATAGTATGCTTGGTTTTAAGTGTGATGGGATCGATATGGATCTTGGACAGTGGTGCGTCTTTTCACATTACAACAGATCGAGATTTGTTTTCAGATCTAGATGAGAAAGATCTTGGAGTGCACATCAAGATGGGCAATGATGGTAGATACAGTGCGACTGGTATCGGTACCATTTCCTTTGAGAGGGAGTCTGGTAAACCCTTTGTATTCAAGGAAGTCATGCATGTTCCAGGATTGAAGAAGAATCTTATCTCTGTGGCGATGTTAGAAGACAAGGGATATGATGTTGTTTTTTGCGAGGGAAAGGCTTAACTGCGTAGCAAGACAATTGGAGAAACCCGGAAGATAGGGGTTCGAGTGAAGAACCTTTATCAATTGCATGTAGACGGATGCGCAGCAATGGCATGCAAGGCAGAAGGATTGGTGAGCCGAGATGATGGCGAGCTGTGGCACAGGAGATTGGGTCACCTTCACCATGGAGCCTTGAAGATACTACATCAGATCACTACTGGGCTTCCTAAAGGCACTCTTGCGTAGTCAGATCAGTGCAAGGGGTGTACTTTGGGAAATTTTGTGAAATCCACCTTTCACGAGAAGGATAGTCACGCCACGAAGATCCTTGAGAGAATTCACATAGACGCGTGTGGAGCTTTCTCAGTAGCTTTGACAATAAAACACATGTATTATGTGATTTTTGTTGATGATTTCTCTCGTAAGTGCTAAATATTCTTCATGTAAAAGAAGAGCAAGACATACTCAAAATTCTGTGAGTTCAAAGAACTGGTCAAGAAGGAGTCGAGGAAGAAGGTGAAGGCTCTCAGGAGTGATAATGGTGCTGAATACATCTCTTGCAAGTTCAAGGAATTCTGTAGTGCAAAAGGAATTCGAAGAGAGCTCATAGCTCCCCATAACCCACAACAGAATGGGGTTTCTGAGTGGAAGAACAGAATGATTGTGGGTGTTGCACGGGTGATGTTGCATGTTCAGGGCCTACCCCTTCACTTGTGGGTGGAAGCATGCAATACAACAGTTTATGTGCAGAATTGTTGTCCTCACAGGATACCTGGCATGAGTACGCCCGAGGAGGCTTATTCTGGTAAGAGGCCTGATATTTCTCATTTGAGGATTTTTGGTGCTAACGTTTACATGCATGTGAAGAAGGATGCCAGGAAGAAGTTGGAGCCGACCGCAGAGGTTGGGATATTTGTGGGGTACAGTGATATGCCCCAAAACTATCATGTGTATTTGCCAGATAGTGGCAAAAATTTTGTGCGACGGGATATAAAATTTTAGGAGGAGAAAGCCATGAAGTGTTCGCTTGAGAGGGAGCCACATTTGCATGCAGATGAGGAGCTATTAGTTCCTAAGGATGAGCTTCAGGACATGGATCAGCCACAAGATGAAGTTCATGGAGTGGTAGAGACCACTCATGCAACGCCAACCATCAGAGGGCAAAAGCGCTTCATAGAAGCTGAGCGACTGGCTCAAGATGCAGAGAAAGTTGTAGGACAACCTACAGCCCAACGCAGGCAGAGACAGTCACCTGATCGGTACACTGGATACTTGGCTCTTATGAGAAAATGTGTCATGACTTAGCCATCCTCTTTCGAGGAAGCTGTGGAGGATCCTGCATGGGTAGACGCCATGGTGGACGAGTATGATTCGACTGTCAGAAACAGTGCATGGGAGATTGTCCCAAGACTAGAAGGGAAATCAGTGGTGGGTTTGAGATGGATCTGCAAAGTTAAGCAGGTAGCCGATGGGAGTGTGGAAAAGTACAAGGCAATATTTGTTGCCTGAGGCTTTTCACAGAGAGAGGGGATCGATTATGATGAGACCTTTGCACCTGTCGCAAGGTATTCTTCCATACAGATGATTCTTGCTCTCTCAGCGCAGATGGGATGGCACATTCATCATATGGATGTGAAGATTGTGTTCCTCAACGGAGTGATTAAGGAGGAGGTGTACATTGAGCAGCCCGAAGGTTTTGAGCTCTTCAGTAGTGAGTCACATGTGTGTAGGCTCAAGAGAGCACTGTATGGGTTGAAACAAGCACCACATTCTTGGTACACACGAATATACAACTATTTCACTGGACTTGGATTCTCCAAGAGTAAGGCGAATCCTAACCTATACCAGATTGTGGTGGAGGGTAATTTTCTTATCATTGTACTGTAAGTAGATGATTTGATTCTAACGGGTGATGAGCTGTTGATACTTTCATGCAAGGATGATCTTGCTAAGGAGTTTGAGATGAAGGACTTGGGCCTCCTTCATTATTTCCTAGGATTGGAAATCTCGCAGCACAATGATGGACTATTTGTTTCTCAGGGAAAGTATGCTCGAGAGATACTGGAGAAGTTCAACATGCATGGCTGCAAGCCTGTTGATACTCCTCTTCCTAGAGGTTGGAGGAAGGAGGATGCCACTTCGGTAGAAGAAGTGGATGCCACTGTTTATCGACAGTTGGTGGAGTCGTATGTGTGCAGGCTCAACAGAGGCACATCAGGATATGGATTGTGATACAGACAGGAGGATGAGGTGAAGCTATGTAGCTTCACAGATGCAGATTAGGCAGGAAGACCAACGGACAGAAAGAGCACATCAAGAGGGGTCTTCAATATCGGGTTGACAACAGTTTCTTGGTAGAACAGGAAGCAGAGATCTGTGGCACTCAGTTCATCAGAGGCCGAGTATATGGCAACAAGTTTGGCTGCATGCGAGGCTATATGGATGGGGAAGATTCTGGTCAGTTTGTTCGGTTCTCATTTAGAGGCTACTGTGATTTACTGTGATAACCAGAGTTGCATTAAACTCTTGAAAAATCCTATATTTCATGATAGATCTAAGCATATTGACATCAGGTACCATCATATCAGAGATTGTGTGTAGCGATGAATCATGTTACTTTCATACATTCCAACAGAGGATCAGGATGCTGATATCTTGATGAAGGTGCTCACCAGGAGCAAATTCGAATACCACTGAGGCAGGATAGGGGTTGCTGATAATCCATATCTTGTTGAGAGGGAGTGTTGAGAATGCAACAAGATGATGGAGCTTAGTGGAAAGGAGTCGCCTTCACTAAGTGGGCCCATAGGAAAATTATGGCACAAAGTCTATTTTTAGACATATGGATCATGTCTATGAGTTGTAGGATGTTGTTTATGGATGATTAGTCAAGTTGGCAAAAACAGATGGACTTCTATTTTTAGACAACAACGATGACACTGTCAAGTCTAGATATAGAGCAGTCAAATATTATTAGTTCATAATAATATTTAGACTATAAACTTTATCTTATTCTCTTAGAGCACCTCAGTTGGAGCTACAGATGCGGAACATGCAGGTGACAGAAGGAATCACATGGTTACCTATGGGTTGACTGAGCTATTGCATGCAAGACTTCAGTTAGAACTCAACTGGTTGAGTTTAGTGGAGCTGGAGGTGGAGTTGATGGAGTTGTGTTCAGTTTGACTTGGTTGAACTAGTTGTATTTAGTCTAACTGGAAAATAGACTAAGTGATGAGCTGTGTGAATTAGTTATTAATTAATTCACTAATTATTAACTCATAATGCAACTAAAGAATACATCAGTTAACTCAGTGCATGTATAGTTCAGTGTAGACAGGTGTTAGAGATTGAGATCGCTATTAGTTGTGACTATAGTTGTGCATGAGAGCTTGCACAATCAGTGGGATTGAGTTATGCCAATGAGAATTGTGGCCAAGAACAAATGATTATAGCCTGTGTTCATGTTATTTCCAGTGTGAGTGATTTTCCAAGGTAAAAATAACTTGCAACGAGTTTGGTTATCATTATTGTTCTTGCAGGATTGTGCAGTGGAGGCAGGCAAGCAACAGAGGAGATTTGGAGATCAGATTTGAGATGTATTGTGTGTAACAGGTGGAGATAGTACTGAGTACTTGTGAAGAGTATTGTACTATGTTTGTTACATGTTCTCAATCATATAATATACAGATAGTTTGGGGTTTTTAGCGAGATGCTTTCCCCGGGATACATATTGTGTTGATATATGTGTTTGATGCTTCTATGTGCGCATGTCTATGTTTGTGAATACTGTTAAATTGATGATCAACGTAGATGAGATTATGTATTATGCATGTATTCCGCAATAGTGTATAATTAAGATAATCTCGGTTGAATAAGTGTCATATTATTCATAAATTTCTACAAATTCTTCTACATACAAAATTTAGTTGACATGATTCGTGCAACATTGTAAAGGTATATGAGTGCACATCAATTCCTTGAGATCAAAAGCTATGCATGGAAAGTATGAATATGCTGAAAAATTATTAATGCCTGAGGACTTAAGAAGGTTTCAAAAGCCAATTATCCAAATTAGGACACACTAGTAGAAATGACCCTGCAAGCTCATTCTTCCAATTTTCCCACTTTGAAAGCATGAATATAGATGACTGATAATATAAGGATGTGATCTCAATAAGAGAGAGAGAGAGAGAGAGAGAGAGAGAGAGAGAGAGGGAGATGAGGGACAATGGAGAGATACATGAAAGACATATATATGGAAAAGTGAGAGGGGTGTTCAGAGGTAGGGAGAGAGAAAGTGTGGGAGAGGTAAAGGGAGGGAGGAACATAGAGAGAGGGGAATATGATAATAGAGAGGGAATTTTTGTGTTGGGATAAAGAGAATGAGATAGGTAGAGAGAAAGAGAGGGAGATGAATATGGAGAGTGGAGAAAGGGTGAAAAAGAATGTGAGGAAGAGAGAGCAATGGGAGATAAAAGTGGATAGATAAATAAAAGAGATAGAGAAGGATGGCAAGAAGGATCAAGAGAGTGACAAATAGAGAGAGAGAGAGAGAGAGAGAGAGAGTGGGGGGGACTGAGAGTGAGAAAGATATAGTGAGAGAGGAGGATTTGGGAAGAGAAAGAGAGAGTTGGGGAGAGAGGTGTGAGGGAAAGAGAGAGGGACAGAGGGAGGGACAAACGGAGATGAAAGGGGGTTGGTAGTGAAGGAGGGACCCAAGGAGGGAGGGGAGGGAAAAGTTTATAGAGAGGGGGAAGAGGATGTGAGAGAGAGAGGTGGGAGTGTAGAAGAGAAGGGATGATGGAGAGAGAGAGGGAGTGATGGGAGGGAAAAATAAATTAAGAGAGATAAATAGGGATCAAGGGGGATAGAAGGATATAATTGAGAGAGAGGGGGAGAGATAAAGGGTAGGAGAATGTGAGAGAGAAGTAGAGATTGTGAAGGAGATAATGATGGAGGGAGGTTGAGAGAGAGACAAAGAGTGAAGTAGATGGATGATGGATTATAGATATAGGGAGAGAGGATGAGGAATAAATGGAGTGGGGGAGAAAGAGAAGATGGGATGGAGGGTGAGAGTGAGAGAGAGTGGGAGAGATTTCAAGAGTGATATGGAGATAGAGTCATAGAGAGAAATAAGTTATAGCAAGATACTTAGGTAGTGAGAGAGATAATGAGTGATTGGGGGGAGAGAAAGGGAATATTGAGAGAGTATTGGGAAATCTACATGTAAAGTGGGGAGAAATAGAGGTAGGGAGGGTGAGAGGGGAAGAGAAAAAATGTGAGAGGTAAATTGGGGGAGAGATAAGGGGATAGGGAGGGATTAGAGAGAGAGAGAGAGAGAGAGAGAGAGGGTGACAAAGAGAGATGGGAAAGGAGAAATAGGAGGTGAAGGAAGGAGAAAGGGAGGGAGGGACATCAAGGCAGAGAGAATGGGAGGGTGGTAGAGAGTGAAACCCATCACCTTTACCCCTAAAATCTCTTCTCTAGGGCCATATTCCTTCATTATCATCTCCACTTTGAGGCACTACTCTTTCACTAATGTCCTATTAATTCCCCCAGAAAAATTCTCACATCAATTATCCTTAGGATTAGACGATTCTCATCTTAGGTCTCATATTCACTTTACTCATAACCATAATCCCTTATGCCATGAATTGTGTATAAGTTCTCAACATGATCGCACATGTTTTCATGTTAGGAATTTTTTCTGAACAAGATTGTCTATGCATTCTTGTTGGAAATTTTTACCCAATAGGAATTCCTACATGTTCTTGCTCCTAGGAATTTATGTGCTCTCTTATGAATCATAATTTTTCCTTCTTTATGGTGATTCAAAGATGTCAAATATGTCAATATAGGAACACATGCATGTTCCTATGAATGCACATGTGTTCTTATGTAAGCACATTTAGGTTCACCCCATCACCATTTTTGTTTATCATCACCATATTTATGAATACCTCTAGTCATGTGTAAATTGTCTTAATTGGAATTATGAATCTCAATTGAAAGACATAATACATTGTATCTATAACTAAGTTTAAGTAATGAAAGTACTCAAAGAACATTGGAAGACAAGCTAATATAATTTTCACTAATGAATAGTATTTTCTAAAAAATTAGGATGTATAGATCAACATTAGGTTCTTTAAGCATATTTTGAATGACAGACAAGTTTTTTACCGAACAAGAATGTCTATGCATTTTTGCTAAACAAGAATTATCCTTAGGATTCGGTGATGCTCATCTTAGGTCTCATATTCACTTTACTCATAACCATAATCCCTTACACCATGAACTGTGTATAAATTCTCAACATGATCCCACATGTTTTCATGTTAGGAATTTTTGCCGAACAAGAATCTCTATGCATTCTTGTTGGAAATTTTTACCCAATAGGAATTCCTACATGTTCTTGCTCCTAGGAATTTATGTGCTCTCTTATGAATGATCATTTTTCATTCTTTATGGTGATTCAAAGATGTCAAATATGTCAATATAGAAACACATGCATGTTCCTATGAATGCACATGTGTTCTTATGTGAGCACATTTAGGTTCACCCCATCACCATTTTTGTTTATCATCACCATATTTGTGAATACCTCTAGTCATGTGTAAATTGTCTTAATTGGAATTATGAATCTTAATTGAAAGACATAATACATTGTATTTATAACTAAGTTTAAGTAATGAAAGTACTCAAAGAACATTGGAAGACAAGGTAATATAATTTTCACTAATGAATAGTATTTTTTAAAAAATTAGGATGTATAGATCAACATTAGGTTCTTTAAACATATTTTGAATGATAGAGTAGTTGGTCATACTAATGTCACTTAAATTACAACTAGTTTTATTGTCATGAAAGTTAATCAATATATTGCAACATCATCAGAGAATTAAAAAAAAAATTACATTTCGACAATAGCAAAGCTAGCTCAGTGCAAATCCACCTTCAAGCCAAAATCCTACTCAAGCTCCAATTTTACGGAGATCTGCATCTCTCCCAGGAATTGCAATGTTGTTAATAGCGGCACCGCTAGGATCAAAGTGAGTTTTTCCACCTCTGCAGACTCCACCCTCTGGACATTCATCAGTAATAACCATAGTAGAGGGTTTTCTAGTAAAAACATCTTTCTCTGTGCACTTTACTTTATAAGAAACATTGAAACGCAGAATCAAACAATCAACAAGCACCTGACAGACAAGCCTTCATTAAGAAGCTTGGCTATATCAATTGACCTTTTAGATTTCCTGGCATTGTTGGTCATCCTTTCACGGTAATGTTCATAGTACAGAGACCAACGATGGGTCCATTATTAAGTCCCCAGGACATTGGAGTTCCTTGACCAGCAAGCACATTCTCCTCTCACCGACAGGAATGGCTCCTCCACATGGCTTTATCACACTTCCAAGCTATAGAACTTGGCAATCCACGGAGAGGTTCAGAATGTTTGCTTACACATGCAATGATCCTCCACACATAAGTTTAGTCACACGCATACTCCTTCACAAATGATTTCTGCACCTTATCTTCAACAACCTCAACCAACACCTTCATCGCAATCACTTTCTTCAACATATTCTTAGAGAGATTGGCCTCATAGCACTCTTCCTCGTCGGCCATGGCAGATCCATGCAGGTAGAAGATCTCAACATATACTTAGGGGAGACATATTCAATACTCATAACAACAAATCAGAATGCATCTAGGAATTACTGGGCATAATTGAGCGCATCGTATTGAAACTTTTGAATTGGCATTGTAGCTTTCTTCTTCCTAATTCCACCGAGCTCTGCCCTGATTCTCTTCGACACGTGCTTCAATGCTGCTCTGGCACAACCCAGTATCATCTTCCCTTTCCCCTCAAAGTAGAGACACACAGATAACACTGCTCTCTCCAGTAATGCTCTGTTTGAGGTTCTCGAAATCTGACATTCTGAAAAATCGACTTCGGCACTTCGGCTATAGCAGCAACAGATCCCAAATTGATGATGGTGTAAATACCCTTTCCGATCCTCCATATAATTCGTCATAGGCACATATGATTGTCGCGCAGCAGCCATTGATAAAATATCACACAACAATAGGGGGCAGACTCCCTGCCTCAAATACTCTATCTAATGGAATACTTGCTTCTCCAACAAAGTCATCAACAGAGAAAGTATCCTTGTCCATTCTTCTGATGACGAGATCAGAAACCCCTTTCGATACATTAAACACAAATTTCTCGTTCCACTCAGGAAAATTTACCCATGCTGCTTTCTTCTCCACGCAGCAACTCTTTGCTTTTCGTCTGTTTCATCCACAAGATAATTTCACCCAATTCGAAATCAAGGCCAGACTTGTCGCCACTCCTCCAATCAACAGCGTGCCACACAACACTGCCACTAAGAATTGAATTAAAGAAAGAAATAAATCAAGGCTGATCTGATGGAGACTTCGTGAGTGCCTCATGGTACATAACAACTATGCATTCACAGAAATAAAGAATGATTTTGAGATTATCCCTCCCCAACTGTAACGCTGAGCATAGAGAACTACGATTTAGACTCATACCGAGTCGATCGTGATATTTGAATATTGAGGTAATATTCGTAGGCGATCATTGAGGCAACGTCCTCATCCCGTTAGCATTCTTTATTAGTGAATTGACACATGTAACCTACATTATTTCATTCAACGAACTCACACATGTTCTTCAGCCAGGCCATGTCTGCACAGAACTAATAGCAAACTGAACCTCTGGAGTTTGATCCACAAAAAACGGCCTTCACTGAACAAATCAGCCTCAGAAAGCAATCGGCCTCCTTAGACTCGATCCCTAGCCATAGAAGTGCAAGACTCCGCCAAACTCTGTACCAGTCATTCTAAGTCGAGTTGCCACCAAGCTAGTGTAGATCCAAAATTTGTTCTACAGAGCCTCCGAAAAACTACGAACAAAGCCTTCGCATGATCACATAGCCTCTCTCGCATGCACTAGTGACAGTCTTCATAAGTCGACGAATTGAGCCAACAATCTCAGTTGAGCCAAGCTAAGTCCAACTCGCTCAACACACCCAGAGGTCTCAGAAGTATATTCACGCCATATTCTCATCTATGGCAGATCACGAAGAGCTCAATCAAGACACGAAACACCAGATCATAGTAAAATGAGGTTGGAGACCCCAGCTGGTTCACACACACCCACGACCTGCACCTTTCGATAGGACTCAATGCTGACCTGCACTCTACAACAACAGATTGATCAAGGATTTCTCCACCCACAGTTTTCTGCTAGCAATATTTGAGAAACCTTCAAAGGCTTCCTAATCAAGTAGGTTTCCACTCTTCACTTTTGGTTCACAGCTCATAGAAAAGAAAATCATATCTCTTTCTACATCTCGCAGGTCGGTCCATAATTCTCCAACTGAAGCAGATCGCACCGGTGAACCTCTGGAGTTCGAGGCCTCCTGATCACTAGTGAATCACCACAACTATCGCTTCCCTAGCTAATGGATAGCGGATGATGGACAAAAAAATATTCACAAAACTTTTATTCTCTTCATCCCAGGAGCAGCCAAGCCCACGAGGGGCTAGGCCCTCAGGCTCTGATACCAAGATAAAATTGCACACAACACTTTATTCTCTATTATTCATGAATGAGGAAATTACACACATATTTATACAATCAATAGTCTCAAGATAGGAATTCTATCTTGGACGTACACTAGTGTGGTTGAGAGATTCTCTCAACCACACACTAAACTAGGAGAAACTAAATTCCTATTATGTAGGAACAAACTCCTCAAATGGAGAGTTACAACCATAGACGAGTAGGAATTAATTATTTATAGCTTCTTGTTGGAAATTTTTACCCAATAGGAATTCCTACATGTTCTTGCTCCTAGGAATTTATGTGCTCTCTTATGAATGATCATTTTTCATTCTTTATGGTGATTCAAAGATGTCAAATATGTCAATATAGGAACACATGCATGTTCCTATGAATGCGCATGTGTTCTTATGTGAGCACATTTAGGTTCACCCCATCACCATTTTTGTTTATCATCACCATATTTGTGAATACCTCTAGTCATGTGTAAATTGTCTTAATTGGAATTATGAATCTCAATTGAAAGACATAATACATTGTATCTATAACTAAGTTTAAGTAATGAAAGTACTCAAAAAACATTGGAAGACAAGGTAACATAAATTTCACTAATGAATAGTATTTTCTAAAAAATTAGGATGTATAGATCAATATTAGGTTCTTTAAACATATTTTGAATGATAGACAAGTTTTTATAGCTCTTTGGAAATAAATATAGAGTGTTTGCACACTTGTGAAATAAAATAAAATGGTCTTAAAGAGTAGCTATAGCTTTGAAAGGTTTGTAATATTGAATCTTTAAAAGGAATTAAGACAAATACTCAAATTATCTCATCTAAGATGAAGTAACAATTCTCACTTAAATTTTTTTAAACAAGTATCAAAATAGATATTTTATGGGCTTTTCTGCTTTATTCTATGATAACTAGTTATTGTTACTTTTGGGGGAACTCTAACCACCTCTGACCTATTAGTTCATGCTTCCCCCTATTCTACCATGCTTGCAGTTTCAAGTCTTTCTCCTCTGCTAGTTGGTCACTTTTCCCACGAGGTCCAATGTGCCTTAATATTTATTTCCTCTTGTTAGTGAGGGTTTTCTTGCGTGGGCCATCAAGGAGTTTGGTGGCATCAGTATCAGGGTTTCAGAACCCTTACTACCTCTCTTTTTGGCCCGTCTCATGCTTGATGTTAATTGGGATGCAATCTTCTCTTTGTATGTTCCCCTTATTGATGCCATTGCTCATATTCCTGTGTCATTATGGGTATTTATTCTACATGGGATTTGCAACTATCTATTGTGAAGCTTATTCATTTGCATTCTTTCCATTATGGTATTGTTGCTTGGTCCATCCAGGGTTACTCTGGTTGGCTTGGTGCGAATGTTTGCCATTCTCACCACCATGATTGTCTTTCTGTTTTTGCGCTAAGTACCTATGGGGTCCTTTTGGTGGTGTTTATCTGTTCCTAGGGTCTCTTTAGGAGTGTTTGGTTCTTTTTTTTTGTGGTTGTTAGGTTGTTTTTGGATGTTGAGGTTTTGCCTCGCCTTGTTTGCTTGTATGGGGTTGGTGTGGGCTTTGGAGTTTTGTTTTGCAATGTTTTTCTTATGCGAACTTTTGAGGTCTATTTTGTATTGTTGTACTTTCTGTGTTGGCAAAGCTAGTTTATTTGTGGGTTTGCTCATTTTCTAGGTAATCATTGCTCAAATACAAATTTTGTTTGTGTATTATAAAATGTATTTTTTCTTATTTCTATAAATAAAATTACGATTAAAAAAAAGCCAAAAGAAAAAACAACTAGTTATTATTAGATTTATGCAAATATAAGTGTGTAATTTAACACAAAACTATTTTGATATTTTTAGATGATTTATCTTGTTTTCTATTTTACCAAATAGATTCGTAAGTTTTAATTTGCTAAAATGTTTCAACAATCTTAAAAAACGTTAATATGTATTTTGGTTGGTGTCAAATAGGTAAACCGTAAAAAAATACTTACTAATTCTCATAAACGTATGATAATTTTGTAGATTTTATTCCCATTTAGTTTGTATAGTCCGGCAGGAAGAAATAAACTGAGATATCTATCAATACAACCTGAACCTAAATCCTAACTTAGATAATTAGATTTATATCTAAATTTATGATTTAATTGAAATAATTAATTTAAATTGAGATTCGTATTGAAAATTTTCAACTGGTAAACATGCCTACTTCTTGTGTAATAGCATTGTAAATCTTCAACTGGTAAACATGCCTAATTCTTGTGTAATAGCATTGTAAATCTTTTTCCTAAATAAGTGGAAATCTGGTTCTCTTCCCTATAATATAATGGGATAGCAGTATTCTCTATGAAAATAAAGAGAATATTTCTAAATAGAAATTTCATGTTTTTATATCAGTAAACATATTGATATGAAATTTTACCCTTTATACGATAAGCCCTTACTTTCTCTTTTCCTCGGAATAGGAACTACTCGTTCCATTTGTACAAACGTGAACATATTTATATTATATTTTTGAGACCATGCGAAATGTGAGAGAATAATTCTATACAAAAACATAGGTAACTGTTATAGCCCACATGATACTCCGTTAAAGAAATTATAGTTATATTTATTATTATTTTGTCGGTGAGAACATGTAAAATACAAAATAATAAATCTATATTAGAGAATCGATAAGTACTACACCTTTATACCTTCACATAATACTATATTTATAATACAAATATTTAATATACTTATATTAATTAATAAATTAATTTTACACTCTATTTTGTGGGGACTCTACTGAATGCAGGATGAATTTTTCAAAACTTAATGCCAATCAATATACAACTTACAAAATGCCTATTATTTATATTATAAGAGTATTTAGGTAGTCTTCCTTTAGTTAATGTTCTTTTATTGGGAACCTTTTGGGAGGACTGAGTTCGTAAAAAGTCTAGATGCATCAAATGATGTTGAAATGCACGAGGTTCTAATCATGTGGAATTAACGTTGTTCGAGAGTTCTCACATATCCACATTGCAAACTTCAAAACATGAGGAATGTTGAACAAGTATCAATAAAGGGTGGGGTTTGTTACATCATATAAATCGGGTGCAAAAGAATGGTGGTGGTGTTTGGGTTTTTTTTTTTTTTCAGCTTTTATTAAAATGAGGAATGTTGACAAGTATAAATAAGTGGTAGGGTTTTGTTACATCATATAAATGGGGTGAAAAGATGGTGTGGTGGTGCATGTTTTGTTTTTTTTTTTCCTTTCCAGATTATAAAATGAGGAATGTGGAACAAGTATACAATAAAGGGTAGGGTTTGTTACATCATATAAAATGGGGTGCAAAAGATGGCGGTGGTGTTGTTTTTTTTTTTTTCCTTTTCAGAATTAGGTAAATGATTTAGAGTAAGGATGTTTATTTTGCGGTAGCATTTTTATAATAATAATTATTAAGTGAAAAATGAAGATTTAACTTTTATATAATTGTTTTTTTAGAATTTTAATTTATTTATCAGTAATAATTATTGGGTAAAAGTGGAAATTTAACTTGTACACAAGACTCTAAAATATTTTTAATAGTATAAGTGAATAAAATTTGAGATTTATTTTCAAAATAGTTATTCAATTTTTTCTCTTTTAATTTAATTAATCAATTTAAAAAATGACATATCAATAAGTGTCATATAAAATGAGTTGTGGTTTTTTGGGCATGTAGTATTAATAAGCCATGTTATTTCTCCACACTTATTTAAAAATCTCCATGATAAAATGGAGGTGAAAATCCATAATTAAGAATTCTATTACATGTTTTTCTATGTACATATGTGTTTTTTAAAACAACACATATATATATTATTTTTATAATTTAATTAATAAAAAATATTTTTCAATCATTATATTTAGTTAATTTTTATGATCTTTTTTAATTTCAACAATTAGATAGGTATGATGAAGTGTTTTGATGCTTATTACTAATTGACGTCTATCTACATTAACCAACTATTTAATATATGACTTCCTAGTTGGTAAATAATAAAGGTTTTGTCAAAAGACAAAAAATATTTTGAAGAAATTGATAAGAACATGTTGCCTAGAAAGGAGCTGAAATTTTACAACCCATGTGGTATAGAATAGATAGTGATGGAGTGTACTTTTAAGGAACTCAGTGATATAAAGATCACTAGTTAAAAACTTTGGGGAAAAAATACAACAATGTTAATAGTTGATATAGCCCAAGATACTGTGACCTTCTAATAATTTTGATGGTTTAAATAACTTTGGAGTGTAGTTTCTCAAACCAAAAATTATGCATGTAGTCATTTCAAAAATAACACACATTTACACAAAAAAGAATAAATAAATCAATAAATAAAATAAAATAAAAAATTACAT
>APFE030810018.1:6644-156275 GCA_000404065.3 Pinus taeda
AGGTTTCGAAGTGAAGGAGGAGCTCATCCGGATCGACGAGGCTGGACTACTACAACAGCGTTGGACTACAGGTAGGATCTAAACACTTGATTTCTTATATGGTAAATGCATGTTTAGAGAATGATTGCTCTTAATTCTCTTGTTTGTCACTAGAAAGTCTTAGGCTTCTAGGGAGGTTGGTTTTGTCTGCAAGATTAACTCTTTCCGCATGAAAACACTAAAACAATTCTCCAAATCAAAAGGAAAACAAAGGCTTGTACGAGATATGTGATATAAGCTCAAACAAAGCTGGCATGAAATCCAAGCAAGAATAAGCAAGTCACTCGGAAATCAATCAAAAACACTTCAAAAATCACTGAACAAGTGCAAAAAATAATCACGAAGTCGACTGGACAATCAAGAAACCCAAAACTCCTACGAAAGGCTCGACACACACGGCCACTAGATGCCCTAGGGTTGAGGTGTGAAATCGATAGAAAGAGGAAAACACCCGAAGGACAAAGGTTAAGAACCAGTCAAACAAGGATCAAACACACTCCAGTAATTGAAAAAGACGTGGCAAAATGCAAATCCAAGCTCAGAAGGTAGGAAAACAAGCGAACTCAAAAGCTAAGAGGCTTGGTGCGACTGCCGGGCTGTAACTCGCGCTAAACAGGGATTGGCGCGGGTTGTGAGTTAGCAACAAGGGCCACTAGCGCGACTGTCAAAGCAAAAACCGCGCTAATGAAGTTTGTCAATTCAAAACGAAAAATAAGCAGTCCAGGGCTTGGTCTACAGTATCTAGGAAAGCCAGGAAGCAAGAGGCAGCAAGAAATTCAATCCAAAAAGCTATCCAAGCAAGCAAACAAGAGAAAACCAAAGAGGCAAGACAAACTCCAAATTGTTCAGTTCGTAAACCAAACTGGAGATTGACTGAAGCGGATTTGATCTACTTCACTAATTCAAAGTAATAGTGTTTCGAAGGCTATCTGTTCGTGCTTCACACTCCGTCTAAGTTTACAAATTAAACAACAAGCTGAAGTCACCAGCGGAGTCGCCAAATTGTTGGAGAGGTAAATCCCCTCTATGGATAGAGGTGATCCCTACTAGCCTAGAACAGGTCTAGCAACAATCAAACAATGCTATCATGCAAGTTCCTAATTGCAAATAAAAGGTAGGTGATGAAGACCTACTTGAGTTCCAACGCTTTTGTTGGTAGAAGAGACGTCGCCCACGCTCCTTTGTCTTGGCCGGTCACAATCCTCCACTATCTCCGTGAATGGACACCTGAACACAAAGAGAACAACACAAACACAAGCGTGAAATATAATATATGCAATTGTACATCAGTCAGGAAGGATATAATTCAACATCAACAATTACAAGTACAATGAGAATGGAACCATAATGATAGTCATCTATTATTAATAATCAACAAAGGAGAATACAACCAGCGTCTGACGTCAAGTCCTCCTTTCGCTGGGTGCTCAGCTACACAAGTCTTGCAAATTTTGAGGGGATGAGGGACAAGCCTCTCTCTCTTTGGTGACAAGATATCCTTACTTAAGTTAAGCCTTATGGACACAAAGAAGGCTCTTGCAACTCTAATCTCTTGATATCTTCCTTTCAGGACAAGTATTGCCACTAGAACCAGAACTAGCTTGCTCAAGCCATGAAAACAAGCTTTTATAGATGAAAAGGAAGAGATAAGATCAATCACAACAATAATGGATTTGGCTTCATCATTTGGAAACTTCTATAGAATGGTGGCAAACTACTTCCCATTCAAGGAGATTCGAAGCCAAACCATCCTCACTTAACTTGGATTCAGTTGGTGAATGAGTTGGATAGAACTTTTGGAGGTTGATTGGTTAAAAAAATTTCCCAAAAAGGTTGGCGCGATTGCGACTTTGGGACAAAGCGTTAATGGCGCGCCCCTTTTATAGGATTTTCCCCATTGGCGCAGGTAGTACATAGTGGACCAGCACTAATGTAAAAAGGGTCATTTTTAAGGGCAAGGTGTAGGAGATGTCTTCAAGGCATATGAAGCTCACGTTCAGAGGTGAATGATGCAAGTGGTTTCAAGTCTTGTCACTTCTCACAAATCCCGGAATGTGTCCTCCAAGATGCAGGAGAGGGGTAACAGGGACGGTGACAAATGGTGACAAATTACTGTGTAACAAATCCCCTGCAGACTTCCTATAGAAGTTCATGCGAGCAATTTTATAAAGTCTAATCACAATGGAAATCTCCAGAAGGGTGCTAGGGACTCCTTAGGTCCTCTCCCTTCGCCACCAAACCTCTGCACAGTCACAAATAGTTAAAACACAAGCATAATAATTCTGCATAACATTGCTCAAAAGTACAAAAATATGGGTCTTCCACATTTTCCTTCAGAAGTAGCTTAAGTACATGCATTTTACCTTGATAGTAGTCCATGGAATCCATTTCAGTAGTTTCAAATATTTTTCTGGCAAAAGTAGGGTTAGTAGGTAAAACTAGGGTTTACTAGGATTTGCATTTCCTTTTAGTTTTCATCTTATTTCTGCAAGTAGAATAGCCTCCTTTGAGTTAACTTTCTTCCATCACAACTAAAAGCTTCTTCTAAGAACTCATAGAAGTTGGCTTAAGCTCCTAGCGAACTTGTGCGAGTTGATCAAGTGACAGCCTACAGTAAGAGCTAGTACTTGTGCATACAACACCGTCGCTTCCAAGTTTGTTACATACTACCGGGTTGATAAAAGTAAAGAAGGGAGCCCTAGGATTTGTAGCATTATTTCTACAATACTGGAGCTCACCAACTATGAATCCCTGATTTCGTAGCGCATGTAGTGTATTTTCAAAGTTTTGCGCTACGAAAACTCCTAGACAAATTCGTAGTGCGTTCAAATTTTAAAATGACCAAATACATGACACTTTTGGAATGATGTGGGATCCATAATGGGTAAAACCAAGTTGTTGACCTTTATTTGATAATGGAAACAAGACTCTGACTCTATGACTTAGACTATAAACAGAACATAAAAATAACTTGACCAGAAACTTGTGAATAAATTCCTAGAATGTTGAGACTATCACCCTTGAATTTTTTAGGCTGAAAGGCATAACTATATATTGGAATGAACCCCACTCTGTAACAAAGGTAGTCTTGCATCTATCCTCTGGCAAAATCTTAATTTGGTGATATCCTGAAAGTCCATCTTTGAACGAATAAGCCTCCTATCCATCAATGTTTTCTAGAACTTCGCGATGCAAACATTCATCATTTGATTTTTGCAGATCTACGCAAGTCCTTATATCACCCTTTCTTTTCTTTTCCTAGACCACCATCAGAATAACCCATTCTGACTCTTCTATTGGCTCAATTATATCTCCTGCAAGCATCTTATCCAACTCTTCTCTTACCTTTTACTTGTACTTGGAGTTTAGTCGATATGGATGCTCCTTAACTAACTTCACATCTAGCTTTAAATTGATCTTCATCATAGCCAAATCACCTACTATACCCTTCAATTCATAGAAGTTTGTTGGAAATGTATCATGATATTTGTGCAATAATTCAACAACCTTTCCTACCATGTCTTCATCCCAATAGTCATTAATATGCGTGAAATTTGGTTCTTCTTTTGAGCCAAGATTTACTTGTTTTGCCTCTACCAGCTGTGATATATCAAGGATCTCTACATCAAGTCCTACAACTTCGTGTAGTCCCTCTGAGTCAGGGATATTGATATTTTTTGGATCCTCATCGCCTTCTTCCATAGTAACATTGTAGCATTCCAAAGCATGTTGTACTTCCATGCTCCAGTTAGGCTCCATCAAAGTTATGGGTTCTATTTGTGTTCGAAAGATCGTTTCCTTAATATTTTGAAGTGCCCATCAATGCATTTGAATCCATCTTCAAAGTTGAATGTTAGCAGGAAACTCTCCTTCATTTCATCCCAATCAATAGTCCCATGTCATAGCTCCATCTCCAAATACGAGTTCATTGTTATAACATCTAAGGCATGAATAAATATATGTACCCACTCCAGTTGAGGTACCTCACCCCAAGCCTTAGTCCATCAAGCGAGATGTTCGTGTGAGTCATCCTTGTATACTTTTAACTAAGCCATGTTTTTTTGGAGCCAAATATTAATCTCATTAGTCTACGATATTGCTTCTAATAAACAATATTATCCTTGTGGTTTCCCCACCATTTTGCATGTATAGTGCTTAAATCCAAATCTAGAGCCTTGAAACTGTGCTCCTTTGGCACATCTCTTTCAAAATGGTCAAAGAAAATATTAACATCATTTAGCTCCTCATATTAAGGAAATTTATGTACCTCATGCAACTGATTCTATCAGTTTTCTAATTCTTCATCTAAGTTTGATTGGCATGAAATATCCTTCTCCCAACTGATCTATCTATCCATAGTGGGATTAATCCAGTATTTGTCTCGCACAGTGTGCTTATATATGTGATCAATGTCTTCATCATCATAGCCATCACGGATTGGCTTTATGTATTGTGCACCTTGAGCTAGATCCAATGGAACAACTACTCTAAGTCCGTTCTTTTCAAACACCATGCTCCACTTATTTAAATTAATAATAGAATTCATGTCGAAATCCCAATCAATCCCGAGCAATGTTGGGTCTGGATTAATGTTATATATTATTCTAGTAAATTCAAAATCTGCGAGCACACTAGCTCCCTAAATATCTACAACCACTCCATGCAGATGACCTATCATAATTATCTTTTGTTGGTTTTCCATGCACAACTCGATTGGAAACCACTACAACTTAGGTTTCCCCATATATTCCCAAGTCTTCTTTGGCAGTACATTAGCGTCAAACCCTAAGTCTAGAATTACTTGGTACATGTCGAAATCACCAATTTGTGTTATCAACCGCATCTCCCTACCATTCCTATTCATGCTTCGGTTCAGCTTAATCAATACACGCTATTTTGGTAATAGCTTGTCTTTACTAGCACACTTATCTATCAGTTCTTCTAGCCCTTCAACTTCCTTCTAATCACTAAGTAGTTTCATGCCTGTCTACAGAAATGACTTCAACACCGTGGGATCAAAGTCCTCTGTTGTAGTAAGTTCTTCAAATTTCTCTTTTCGTGGCACTATTTGTATCTAAGTTTTAGACAGAAATTCCTGGATCCATACAACTTTTTCTAGCCTCCATAAACATCTCCTTTTCTCTTTGTAAGTCATATCCAACATTCTTCTCACCAGCCTTGCGAACCCATGTATCCAATACCAATTGCTTGCCTTCAACCTGTTAGTTTCAGTCTTTCCAGCCTTCCTCCAGTGATCAAATATGCTCTTACAAAGTGATTTTGAAGTGTCAAGGTCAAATTTTGTCTCTTCAAAGAGTTTTCAAGCAAAATTTGGTCACTAGGCATTAGGTCTAGGGTTTGCTCTCACTCTTTTAAAAGTTTCCCAAAGGCCCATCCATGTCATCATTCAGCTGAGTCTATCATCATTCATAGGGTTTTGATTATCATGTCAGTGTCTAATGAGTCATTTTACATCTTGTTCATGCTTCAATTGTGCCTTGGCAAGTTCATTTCCCTCTCCTAGGGTTTTGAAGCCAATTTCTCTTGGACGGTCAAATCATCAGCAAAACTTGTATCCAGATGTTCATACACCTTCCCCTATCCTTAAAGTACCTTATAAAACACTTCCCATCCCTTAGATCCGCCAAATTCCTCATTTTTCCACAAACCCTAGTTTCTAGCTACAACCTGGCAATTTTCTAGGTTGGGCCTGTGTTTTGCCCTTTTGGATCCCTTCCCCTCACTCAATCTCTGAGATTCCACTTTCCCCTGCTTCCTAACATTCCTCCCCACTCCCACAAATTTCCCCAAGAATTTAGAATCCCCCTATCCCCTTCATATCGCTTCATTTCGACAGAATTCCTTGTTTCACACATCGGGACAAGTCGCACTCAAATAATGTTCCAGAGAAATCAAAGATGAATTTTGGGAAACTGAGAGAGGTGTTTGTCCAAAACATGCCAAATAAGAAACAAATCCTTAACTTTTTACACAGGTGTCATGGTTTGAGAGAAATGTCAAGAATACCGTTGCCTCAGGAGAATCAAAGACACCTCTGAAGTGACCTTGGGAAAATCAAGTTTTCTCCTAGCTTGGTTGGCCAAATGATTTGATTGATGGGTAAAATGATAACTAGACAAAGAGAGATTTCCACTGACTATCATGAGCTAAATTTGGGGTTGAGGAAGGCATTCAAACGTTGACTGCAACAGCACTCTTCTTTCAGGCAGCCTCATTTGGCACTTTTGGAACAGTCTTGGGAGATTTGATTTTTGACAAGTCAAATCAACTCTAAATTGAAAAATTCCATTTGGGTTGGAAATTAGACTTAAAGACCTTTCCAACACGCCATCCTGCGCCTGATTCCGACACCGGAAAGGCCCTCAAACAAGGCCGTTAATGTGCGCGACCACTCAGGTTCAGTGCGCGACCACTCAAAGCAGGGGCGCGACCACTCAAGCTGTCTTCTATAGAACCACTCCAAATTGACTAAATTGCCCTCTTCCTTGCTAAATTGATCGAGGTAGGCACTCAATTCATGAATGATGATATGGATGGTGAAAATAATGATGTGTGTCATGGTTTTATCATTTAAAGTTGCAAGTGAATGGATTAATATGGATGTTGCTAATGTTTGTAAAATGCTAGGGTTTTGTGACTATTTCAAGTGTTTATTGTCCCATTGATCCCTTCCTTTTTCCACTCTTTCATTAATAATCATGTTTGTATCTCTGTCCTATTTCATTCGCACATAAATGTTGCCCTACCCCCATCCCTAAGTTATAAACCCTACCCCTCTCACAAGCACTCAAACCCTAATTCCCTCTACCATACACATGCAAAAAACTGAAACAAAAAGAAAAGATAAATTGTAAAGAATGAAGAGAGTAATGTAAATTTAATGTGTTGTATATATTTAAAGAGCATGTACAAACCTCTATATATCCTTGACATCCCCTTGTACATGAAACACTTTCCCTTCATGTGAAAATGATGAGTATGTACTCCTTAATGTACATGTAACCCTTAAAGAACAAGAAGAGCAGAATCTGCCTTATAACATACATGAACTCCTTAGTGAATTTGGTGTATGGTGTCCCTATGTCCCTCTTGATTCATGTATGCCCCTTCCATGTTCATTATCATACATGTTTTGTCCCATATGAGATGTTCTTGGCAAATGATTTCCCAATATTAAAACGGTTCCTATATGCATGACAATGTGTAAAGTTTCCCTTGAAAAATTCCCTGTTATTATCATATATTCCCATTCCTTTTTAAAGAATTTCCCTCCCCTAACATTCCCCTCATGTTTTTTCCCCTTGAAATAGCATAGAGTTCAGTACTTTTGCAGACAGAGGCAGTAGTCCAAGTTGTCCTTCAATTTGCCCATCTTGCTCCAAAACCATGTCAGATACCGAGACTTATGAGCAAGGTGATGACCATTCATCATATACAGAGGTTTAGGTATAGAGGAGGCCTCATAAGGGTGGAAAGGGCGGTCATCACAGGTTATTGGGCTAGGATGCATGTTTGCAAGGCGAAGATGAAAATGTTCCAAAGAAGGTTGTCCGAGGTCCACAAGAGGAAGAAGAAGACCAACCCGCTCCGTATCTTGGCTGAGGCCTCTCTCACTCACCATGATACTCATTATCTTCCTCCTAGCAGCAAACCCAAGAAATTTTAAGAATTTTGAGGCATTTTTGGGAATTTTACAGGTTTTGGCCATTTGAGTGGTCTCACCCCGTGCGCGACCAGTCATGAGGACAGCTCAAAACGAGGAAAAATCTACATTTTTGGAATTTTCATGCAAAGATACACTTGCCTATGGAAGGGTTTCAAATTTTGTGAAGATTTGGGCTCCCAAAAGCTCAAAATACATGCAAATTTTGACTTTCTGCTCCTTTTTTGAGTTGCAGAAAGCAGTCTTGGGAGATTTGATTTTTGAGGGGTCAAATCAACTCTAAAATCAGATATTTTAGTTGGGTTGGAAAGTAGACTTCTAGACCTTTCCAACGAGCTATCTTGCACCTGATTTGAAGACCGGGAAGGCCCTCAAACAGAGCTTCCAATGCGCGCGACCAGTCAAAGTCAGGGGCGCGACCACTCAGGCAAATTTGCCAGTTTTGACCAGTTCGGCCAGCAAAACACTGTTTTCACCTTGGTTGACTTTTGGGGAATGTAAATGATGGATTTTGTGTAAATTTCATGGCACTTAGATATTTTTACTCTTCTTTACCACTTCTAGAAGCTTCTTTGATGTAAATGGTAAATATTTAATGCATGGATAGGTTTCCTAAGTTTTAGAGGCAAGTTGTTGTGCTGGCCTATTATCTAGTGATTAATTTAGAATTAGTTGCAACAGCTCCTAGGAAGCTGAGCTCGACCCCTAGAGGTGGGGAAAGGAGTTAGATCTTCTATATTATGCCTTCTCTTACTCATTTTCATGGTTGGACTCTAGAGGGAGAAGCTCTATTGTATTTGTTACTTGTATCTCTGCAATTTGAGGAAAAGGAAGGCCAGGGTTTTGCAGACTTCATTGTGGATTCTTGTGGATTATTGTGTTGATGGTGTGTTTCCTACTTGTCATTTTAAGTGTGTTTATGTGTTCCATCTCTTATTCTCGTGCTACTAATTAAACAAAAGAAGTGATAAAGTTTGAATTCATGCATGCCATGCTCAGCTTTCAATTTTGTTTAATATTTATGTTTTCCACTGTCTAGAGAGGATTCAAATTCATTGTTTGCCCTCTCTAGCTTCTCTTATTTCCTCCTTGATCACCCATCTCAGCTAAAGGCATCAGCACAAACTCCTACCTTGCCCCAAAGAACCACCTGCAAAAACTGAGCTCAATCCCTGCACCCTAAATTGCACTCCCTCCAATTGCCACCAAAAACCCCAAAAACTTTAAATCAACCCTCCTTATCAATTTACTAGCCTAAAATCATTGTTTCTAATTGGTCAACTCAATCCTATTGAAAAATCCATCGAGTGTGACCCAAGAGAGCCTTCTCATACCTCGTAGGGCTAGCTACGAGGTGAAATGGTTTGATGTAGCTTTGAGGTTTGTCTATCTCAGCCTAGGTGAAATCTCAAGTGCTAACAGATGGTACCAGCCATGACCATTCTGTAAGCTTGTACAATGATTCAAAATGGTACACTCACCGGTAAACGGGGTCTGCCTAGTAGATTCCAATCGAAGGAAATTACTAGGTTGCTTGGAGGTGGGGCCGAATAGATGGCCAGATACGACTCTGATGAACTTCCTTACTGTGGTAAAGGAACGGGTAGACTGCCCCCATGTTCATTGGAGTCTGTGTTTACGAAAATAATTTGAACAGTGTCATTCTTATTCTCTTCAGTGACTATATCATCTAAAGATAGACCTTCTGAAGATAAGACCGGGTCAACTGCCGCCTCGACCTTTTAACTTTCGTCTGGTATAGATTTAGAGGTTTTATCTTCAATGATAGACGCTTCGACCGACCACAATGGTGCGTTAGTCAAATTTTCAACCAGTGATAGACTCGACAAGAGTTTCTTATATCCAGGAGGGAGCCGTAGTGGTGAAGCAAGATGGTCATCCAAAACTCTTTTAGCTTCATCTAGGAAGGGACAACGGTGGACGGCGTGATTTCCTTCACACAGTTTACAAGGAAATTTTCAATTCCTTTTCTGTCCAGATACTTCGCTTTCACTGGTTGACGGTCTACTTTCAACATGATCATCAGAGGTTGATGACACCGAATTGTGCAAACAAGGAGACTAGTCCCTTAAGATCCGAGGGATGCAAGGACAATCTCGATGATAGTGGTCTCCTCTGCAAATGACGCATGGAGATTTAGGTTTAGACGGTGCAGTGTGAGGATTTTCGCTAGACGACGCATGGTTGCCCCCTTTTGCTTTTGGCTCCTTCTTCTTCTTTTCCTTTTTCTCCTTCCGCTTCTTCTTCTTCTCAATTACTTGATCTTTAGCTTTACCAGCTTCATCAAGCAAAGAGGAAGGACGAGAGGGAGAAACGGACGAAGTAGAAGGTTGGGGGGTAACTCCAGTGTCATCTAGTTGCTGACTTGATTATTAAGGAATTATGGTATTCTAAACGACAGAGGTAGAGAAGAGCCATATAGGCAAGCCAATCGTCAACCTTAGAAGTGACAATGTGGCCATATGGGGTGCACCAACATCTCCCCAAGAGGAGAAAGGACTAGGATTTCCTCCAAGGGGAAATCCTTGGTTGGTAGAATCCATTTTTCTCAACCTAAAGACCAATGAGGGAACAGTGATGTTATTCCGATTAAAATAAATTTTAGATGGTTTGAAACAACTTTTTTTTTCAATTTTTAAGGGTCGATAAAAAACAAAAGATGACTCTAGTCGCCTTCGATTTTTAATGAGCCTGAAGTGACAAGTGCTTAGATGGACCTTTTCCTTTAAGGAGTCTGAAAAGGAATGAAAGAGACTACTCTGGAAATCTAAACAGAGGGATTACCAAACCAATTGCAAAACTGTAGAATACTTTTTACAGTATGGCAGTGAATCTTCCCGAATGTTGTGTTCAGTGCATTACGATCGAAGGCGAGACACGGCTTCTAGGATAAAGGTTATAGCCTATTGTGGTCTCCAATATACACCAATGGTACGTGGACACAAGTTCAACTAGCACTTGTCCGTCTCAAAGAGAGGAATCACCCAACCAACAATGAAGCGACAGTACCAGGCTTTACGACGTGGAATAAACTCAAGCAATTCTAGTTTGTGCGTTAGGTTCCAAAGCATTTTAGTTCATTAAAATTTATTTTATAAATGACCTGTTTAAAGAATTTTCCATTCAATTCACCGTTGATGTATAATATACAATTCCCTAAAATGCAGTCTAAGATATAAACAATCGTTAATCTTCTTTTGCATGAAAATCCAGCTACTAAGGAAAGAGACTGGGGCTTTTTAACAAAGACACAGAGCACACATAAATTCACTATCCTAAATCAAACCAACAAGCAGTCTAAATGCAAAGCACAGGCATGTATTGGTTTCAGCCTTCTTAATGTGTGAATGACAAGAAGAATGCTAAGTGCAAATCTGAATTATCTTTCCAAAGCGAAAATACTAACAAATTTCTTTTCAAAATGAAGTGAAGATAACGACGACACTTTTGCAATTTCAAATTGAAAATTTTTTTTGACACTTGAAAAACTACTAATTCAAATCACATACAAGAGTAACAGTATAATCAACCATCAAGAACAATGGAATTTTCTTCTATGACTGAAAATGACACTTGTGACACTTTCAGGTCAAGAACAACAGTCTGATTATGCTACTTCTTTGTCAAAGAGAACTGTAAATGGCGCACAATACATAAAAAACGTTTACAGTTATTTTCACAATGGAGGCGAAATGATGGAAAGGAAGGGGGTTTCCATAGAGATATACTAAACACAGACAAAAAAACTCCTTAATAGATCTGAAAAGAGTGAAGAAAAAACAAAGTCTGAAGGCAAAATTAACCTTCTCTGACCATCGCACCTGTTACACAGGGAATCCAGTATGCATCTCACCTACTACACACGGGAGGTGTGATGTATACAGGATGCCTTGAAGAGAGGGTGCAATGGTACCAGTGCGAGACTTCTACTTGGTCTTTGGTCACAATTTGCAGTTCAGTTCAAGGATTTAGGCCGAGCAAGTGATGTTCAGTAAATATAAATCATAGGGATTGAACTAAGGAGGTTACTAGAGCCACCACTAGGGAAATTAGAGTGTTTGTAGATAGATTGTTCAATTTATAAACAAAACCCGGAGATAGACTGAAGCAGCATTGATCTACTTTGCACTTGCATAGAAAATGCAGTTCGAAGGCTAGCTGGCTTGACTTTAGGCCCCATCTATAAGTTTATAAAACAAACAAATATAGACTAGAAAACAATCTATTCAGTCCTCAGCGGAGTCACCATTTTGTTATCAGGAATAGTGTCCACTTGGTGCTACTATACCCACTAAGACTAGTAGCTATCTTAGAAACAAACAAGTTAAAACTACTTTCGCTTTCCTTTATAAAAAGTATATAAGAGGGGAACAAAGGACACCAATCTCAGTCTTGCGCTTGGTTCCTTGCCTGGTTCCTCTCCTTTATGATAGATCTTCGCCGCTTCTTCTTCGTCTACCCAGCTTCAAAGAGCACTTGTGGAATCAAAGCAACATAATACTATCGAAGAACAGAGATCTACAATCATAAACAATACAGGACCAGATATGTATTGACCACACAAATGCATATACAATCAATCATATAAGAATGTGGAGGAAAACTTGAATAGCTTTATTAATATCAAGAATAGCAAAGAGGATTACAACCAATTATTATGACCCAGCATCATCCTCCAGCAAGAAATCCCTTCTTCACCTCATGCAAAGCTTAGATCACCCAACATTACGATGTTAGACCAGGAAACCAATAACACTTCTCTCCAAGATACAAGATTCCAGCCCATGGATCTCTATGATGAGGGATCCATATATAGATGATTGTAGGGGGGTGAATTAGCTTCTGGGTTTTTGATTAGTGTCCTCTCTCTGATATTTCTTGATCCCACTTGGAGATTGATGATCCCTTACTCATCCCTAGGCGAATTTAGAGAGGCAAGTGTTAGAGGAGAAGTTTCTGGAAGATTCTATGATCCTCCACCTCGCAAACTATCTATGCCATTTGTCCATTCTCGCCCATCACACCCTATAAAAGAGCTTTCTAGTATGAATCGCACCCTTTACACATGAGTAGGTGATATGAATCACACCCTCTGCATTGGGCATTCTGTATGGTCCAGTTTTGATCAGTTCTGAGCAGTTTTCTGTGGAGAACTTCTGGGAGATGATGTAATCAGCTGACCTTGTTCCTTTAGGAAGTGAAGAAACACTTTTACGAACTTAGGAACCCTTAGTTTATGGACATTTATGATTATGGTTGCAGTGCCAAAAAATGTCTATAACACATAGGCTCGACTAGAGGATGCAGAGGTGTAGCAGAAGGATTTGGAGGATGCATGGGGTTGAGCAGTCACCTTGGCGTGGGGGATGCCTGAGAGGGGTGGGTTGGACTGGGGGAGGAGATAGTGAAGGCAGTTATGGTAGCTGATAGAGTGCGGTGCCAACCCTGCTTCACCTCGCAATAGCAGTAGTGACTACAGATCCCATTCTAGCATTAGATAAGGCAATTGGACCATAGGAGGGGGTGCAGAGGGTGGAGGGCCATAGCCTTAGATATTTCTTTTGTATGTACCAGGGCAAGCACCTATTATGAGGATGCTTCCATGCTTGATGACTTATTTTTTCTTTCCTCGATCTAGTAAATGTGTATTTTTGTATTCATATATATGTTTTTATATATATATGAGATATGATTTTTGTGGCTCTTGTGGTGTGTCCTTATGTGCATGCATCTATGCATGTAATGTATTTTTGCATTTATGTGATGGATAATATGTTCATGATTTATGTTTCTTGATGGCAATATATATGTGATACATGCTAGTCTAGGATTTGATTAGCTATGTGATCAATTATATGATTTTTATTTCTTGGTATATCTGTAAATGTGATATGATCAAAACCACAAGCTAACCTTTTTTCATGCAAATAGTTCCGAAAAAGGCATGGATCATGAACTTTGAAGGTTTTGTTTAACTCTGACACAACAAGATGGGAATCAAAGACTACATGAAGGTTATTAATACCTAGATGGGAGGCATCGGCCAAGTGGCCTATGACGATGTCGTATTCAACTTGATTGTTGGTGGCTAACCTAGTACATGGTCCATTGGTGAGACATGGTGTGAGGTCAGGAGAGTATATGGCCTAGGCTATTGCAGTGAGTTTTTGTGACCATCAAGAATCACCATTGGTGAACCCATGATGATAGGATAACAGATGATCCAACTGTGACACATGATGAGAGAGAGGTTTTAGAGTGTATCCATGATGAAGTGGTCATCAAAAAAGTAAGTCATGGTGCATACATTAAATTATAGTACTACTTAAATGCTATGAATGGAATCTTTTAAGATAGAACCATTGACGAGATATTTGAGAGGAAATTCACATCGGGCTCTGTTAAGATGTATTCCCCCTTGAGAAGAAAATTCTTTACAATGTATGGGCCTTTCCATAAAGTATCAAATTTCCCTGGTCCTAACGCTTCTTTGGAAATGAAGTGAACAAAGTTTCTTCTACAAATTAATTACTCCAAAAGACTTGGAATATCAAGATATCCATGAGGATACAATAATGTATATCAAATGTGTGAATAAGAATAAGAATGAGAATGATTTACAATGAGAACGAGAGGCTTGCTTATATACCAAGCAAGTATCTCTTCATGGAGAGTCATGTCCTATTTAGACATGCCTCTTCAACCTAACTACTAATTAACTAATAATTATTTATGCTTATTATCATTTCCATTATTTTACATTATATATATATATATATATATATTCGTAACATTGCCTTCTTCCTCAAAAAACCTTGTCCTCAAAGCTTGTTAATGCAAAAGGCTTGATCTTTTTTTTGGCTTCGAATGTCTTTCTCTCTCAAAACAAAATCTTTGTCGATACAAGCTGATATGATCTTCTACGTGACAAACAAAATTCTTGCACTGAGAAGGGATCAGACCATCCTAGATTAATCTTCTGTGTAGTATTGTGATCACTGGAATTTTGTAACGACTTGTTAGCATAAGACTGGATTGAGGCTACATCATTATTCCCTGGAACATCAGTTTGTTGTTTCTGGTCTGAATGGTCCTGATATGTAACATGGTTGAGTTGTCTACTCTCATGATTTGGATGCCGATAGGGTACTTTTTTGGTTTGACTTTCCCTTATTGGGCATGTGGCAATTTTTATATTTTCTTATAGCGAAGATGTTGTTGAATTGGTTATGGAACGTTCACTTGGGATGTTCATTATTTGAACTGCAACATCTAAGTGTGTTGTTTCTTCAACTGACCTATCTTCTTGAGTTGTCATATTCACTGGATCGGTATTCGTTCCCTTATTTTCAAATTGGACTGTTATGACTGGAGATTTCGATACTTCTTCTTGAGTGAATTGTTCCAACTTATCTTTTAATGCTTTCTTATCATCCTTAAATTTCTTAATTTGAGTGAGTAGACTTTGATTATGGTTTTTTAGACGTAAAAGTTCTTTGGTTTCTAATTTATCAACTTTATTTTTAGTGTTTTGAAATCTAAGCTTTTCATCTTTTAGATCTCTAATTTGTTCTAATAAATTTTTATTAAGGTTCTTTAAATGTAAAGTTTCCTCTTCTTGTTCTGATAAGTGCCTCTTGAGTTCTTTTTTTGTGACCTTAGTCTTCTTCACTTGTGCCAATAATTTTTTGAGGTGGTCCTTAACACGAGAAATTTCTTCGTCCTTTTCCATTATTTCTTTGTAATGCATATCCACAATATCTTTATGTTCTTGTTCTAGCACTTTCTTATTTTGTTGACTTTTGGTTATTTTGCCATTCTCTTGATCTTTTAACTGCACTTTCTCAGTACACTGGATTACATCATTCTGTGGGAGTGATGATGGACGTTCAACTTAGAATAGGGATTCCATTCTCTTTCTTTCCTCAGCATGTTGTCGCTTAAGTATTGTGATTACTTGTTCTACATCTCTTTGGAATTGTTTTTGTTCATTACTTAGAGATTCCATATTTTTTCACATATTTTATCTCCCTTTTCTATATATATATATATATCTATATATTTCAAATATTCTCCCTTATACTCTTCATTAAAATTAATGTCCAAAAATTAAATTCCTTTTATTTCTTTTTTAAATCTTCTCGTCTTTATAAAGACCTTCACCACTTCTCCAAACTTTTTTTTTTTAATAACTTCACTTAGAGGTATGGTATTACTCAGCGCTTTGTTAATTAAGTAGACATGCCTCTTCAACCTAACTACTAATTAACTAATAATTATTTATTCTTATTATCATTTACATTATTTACATTATTTATACATATTTTATTCGTAACAGGAAACATCATAGTGAAGGAATAACTCCCCCTTGGTAAAGGATTGGGGGTGACATTGCGGCCAAAATAGGCTTTAGTCCACTTTTTGTGTGCTTCGTTATGATGGAGAGACTCTCACTGTCTTTCATCAACATGTTCCAAGTGCACCAACATTTGCTCTAAAGGTGTGGTGTCGGTGAGAATTTTGATGGTCAAGTGCAAGGTAAAGATCCCACACTCAATTGGGAGGACATCTTCGACCCCATATACTAATTAGAATGGTGTGAATCCTATAGATGCTTTAACCATCATATGGTACACCCACAAGGATGAAAACACCATATGGTGCCAATTGGTTTTGTGGTTTTTCACCATATGCTGCAAAATTGTTTTGAAGAATTTGTTGATAGCTTCTACTTAGCTGTTGGACTGAGGGTAGTATGGGGAAGTGAACTCATGAGTGAAATCAAGGTGTTGGGATAACTCCTGAAATATTTTGTTCTCGAAATGTTTTTGTGATCGAATACCACCTCCTTGGGAAAACTGAACCATGCTATGACATGGTTAAATAAAAATCGTGCAATGGTTTCTATGATATTATTATATGTGAGCATGTCCTTTTCCCATTTGGTGAAGTATTCGACAACAAACACAATGTACTTATGGTTTCCTCATGATGGGGGATTATAGGTCATGAATTGTATGCCCCATTTGCAGAAGGGGTCGGTAATGATGATCAAGTGTAGGGGAGCTGATGGGGCTTGCTCCTTATGAGCGTATCTTTGGCACTACTCACATCTCTTGACTTCTTGAATACAATCATGGAAAAGGGTGGTCCATAAATAACAAACATGGAGGATTTTTGGTGCGGTGGCCATCCCTAAGAGGTGACCACCACACGCCCCACCGTGAAAATCATTTAAAACCTGCTCAGATTTTTCATGAGTGAGGTATCAATGAAGGATGACTTTGATTCCCTGTTGATAGAGGAAAACCCCTAGAAGGACGTAAGGGGGGGCTTGGTGGCATATGCGCCTCCAGTCGTTGCATAGAAAGAGGAGGATGTCGTCGTACTAGGGGTCATTCATTGATACTAAGAACATATGTTCATCAGGGAAAGCATCATAAACAGGGGATCCTTGGATCTCTATTGGGAGATTAATGATGAAATCGACGAGTGAGTAAGTATCGCATAGGGTTGATATTTTCTACTACGGTGGTGGTATGTAAGGTTATGTAATGTTGAAGCTTCTGTATGAAGTGTACAATGGATAAAGCTATCTTTTTGGTTGTCTCATACTTCAATGCAAGCCCGGAGAGGTTCTTACTTACGTAAAAAATTACGTTCCCTCTATTATCAGGTCCTTCTTGGACTAATTCCCCAGTGATATCAAATGCTGAGAGGTATAGGGTATAGTCCTTGTTATGGTTAGGGGTTAATAAAAGGTTGTTGTGATAATGCATCATTTAGGGCTTCAAATGAGCTTTATGCCTCCTAATCCCAGTGGAAATGGATATCCTGATGAAGTAAGCACAAGAAGTCGTGCGCACAAGTAGCATAGTCAGGAACAAAGAGACGTAAGAAGTTGTCCTTACCATGAAATATTTGGAGTTTCTTTAAAGTTTTTGGAGGTGGTATTTCCTTAATGGCTTGGACTTTGACAGGGTTGACTCTAATACCTTGCTAGGAAACAATGAATCCCAGTAGTCATCTTGTGTTGACCCAGAAGACACACTTGAGAGGATTCAGGTGTAGGTTATATTGTCGACATCTTTGAAACACTAGGTGAAGGTCCTCCAAATGTTCATCATGGTTTTTGTATTGCACAATAAGGTGATCCAAATAGGTGAGAATGAGATGAGATAGATCATGGAAGATATAATTCATGGCTTGCTGGAAGGTGGAACCAGCATTTTTAAGGCCAAAGGGCATCATTCAATATGAAAACGTGCCCCATAAGGTTGTGAAGGTTGTTTTATACTGATCTGTGTGGAAAATCTGAATCTGATTATACATATAGAACCCATCCATGAAGGATAGGGCTTGGTGACCTACAAAAGAATCGATGACTTGGTAGATGAATGGCAGAGGGTAATTGTCCTTGGGACATGCTCAATTTAGATCTTAAAAATCAATATAAATATGAATGGTGCCTTGTTTTTTCATGACAGATATAGGGTTATAAACACAAGAAGTGGAAGCGATAGGATAAATTAAACCAAATTTGTGGAGTTTCTCAATTTCTTGCTTGATCACTTCTACCTTAGAGGTATGTAGTCGACGTTCTTTCTACCTAATAGAGTGGGCATTAGGCCAGTTGTCAATATGGTGTTCCACAATGGTGGGACTGATACCTAGCATCTTTGAGTAAACCGATACAAATATATCCCTATATTCTTGGAACAAGGAAATGTATGAGGCCACCTCTTCTTGAGAGAAAGTTTCCCCCAATGAGATCTCTTTTAACTATGGAAGGTTTGTTGGAAATATTGACCTTAATGGTAGGTGAAATATTTGACATGTTCCCTTCCTAGAACACATTTGGTGCCAGGATGGGATTCTTAAACCAATCTACCTATCCTGGGGTTGGGAAATATTTTGATTATATGGCACAAATATTGTGGCTAGGTGCGTCAGTAGGTACAAATGATTTTCTAGGTAGAAATAATAAACAATGGTCCAGGCCTCCCATGGACATTCAGGCTTCATCATGGCCTCAAGACTATCTTCATTTGAGTGAAAAATATCATCTAATGTTGGCTTCGATTGTATGAGGCCATGAGGGTGGAGTTTAGGCTTAGTTGTGCTGGTCTAAAAGAAATAATATGATTCGATGGGCTATGTTGCAGAACCTAACAAAATTGAAATTGTGTAGATGGAATAGGTCTGTGCCATCGATGGTGGTACCACTAGTATGTTGGGTTTAGCAATTTTGACACCAAAAAAATATGAGCAGATAGCACGAATCATGGTTCCTACAGATGAGGAAATGAATCGTATGTGATGTTGTGTGTCTTCAACATTAGGTGGTGGTACCATTTTTGTAATGGTAGGTTGATGATGAGTGGGAGGAAGTTCTTGCAACCTAGTTAGTGTCTGAGGGGAAAAAGTTTCTTCCTCAATAGGAGGTTGACATTGAACCATAAGATGTCTAAATTTTTGTAACATATGACATATCTCAGAACTATGAGAGTTATTGATGCAAATACTACACACAGAACTAGTGCTAACACAATAAATGGTGTGTCTTTCCATATCATCCATAGTGTGAGATGATGATGCTTGCTTGGTGTCATGAGGTGGTGCATTCCTGGGTGTCGAAAACCTTTGGATATTAGTATCAACATGAGGAGTGTCCCCAATGTGAGGTTGTCTCAATGTTTCTCGCGTTGTTCAAAAACATGGAAGGTACTAACATTTTTGCATATGGTGTGCTTGAGAAGATGTGATAGTGATGGCATGAGTGTCTAGTGTAGTTAGGTCATGGAATATGGACCAACAAGTGAAATATGGATTGAATATTTCCCAATTCCAGGCATTGTCTTTATTTTATATCTTGACCTTTGGTGCTGGGGGTTGACACATTAATGGGTGCTTTACTTTGTCTCAGGTGATGTTTTGTCCTCAAATACACACAAGATGGACCTAGATCTTTCATCCCCCACTAGTGTGTTGTTAAATGGGTATTGGGTATTTGGTTCGACTAAATCTGAGTTCTCAACGATGAATCGACGCATGAAATCCAATGTTTCAAGGAATCAGGAAAGGTGTGCGAAACACCAAGTATGATGGTTTCCTACACAAATGTGGAAACTATGACACATGTGTCAGGGTATATTGCTCGAGTTGATGTGTAGGTTACGGTAATACCTCCTGAATGCCCGTAACTTGAGACATTAGTTTATGAAATGGTTTTGTTCATCACATAAAGTGCACACTGAGGTATGTTGGGGTGTCACTAATTCTAGTTGTTTTTCTGTATGACGGGAGGTTAGGTGACTAGAGATGGATATCAGCATGAAGCTTCTTCCCTCACAATGTAGAAAATCATTTTATATCCATCATCTGTCATTTGAGTGGCTAGTAGTGATGGGGTCACGGTATTGTCTTGGGTGAGTGCACCTAAATCATCTTGATATCAAGAGATTTAGGGGAAATGATGAGTGTAGTGTCCATATTACATGCATATGGTGCATGCATGGTTGGTGCATAATGCCTTATTACACGTAGGTGTGCTCTTTTAGCCAGTAAGTGGAGGAGGGTTCACTGGCGCGTTTAGGGCATGTAGAAGGGTTTTTAACCCATCTAACTCAGAGCACATATTGATGGTTCCAACTATTTCACACAAATCATAGGGTGGAGGTACCCTAGAGGAGGAATTATTTGAAGCTTCCACCTTCTTACCTTTTTTATTATCCCTTTCTCTGGAACCAGCTAGTGTTGATGCAAGCATTGCTTATTGTGGGGTGTTATCCTGAGGAGGGCCTACATAAATGACGTATGTTGATGTGATACCTGAGTTTTTTGACATGGCATAAGCGGCCAGATACCAAATCAGTATCGCCAAAGCCATATTGGGAAAGGTGAGTGTTGCAGTGACTTGGTGTGAGACAAAACTAGGTAGAGGGAATAAGAATGTTGTTTGAGTGATAGCATATAGTAAGAATGAAGGATCAGAAACCACATTGATGCTAGTATTAGGAATTGGCTCCTAATCTTGATGGATGTTTGATAAACACATCATGCACATAGGGCTCCTATGGCCAGAGGATTATCCTCTATCACAGGTGGGTCTCTTGGGTATGTCCCGAGGAGCGTTGATGGTTTAAATTGTCTAGGATTGAATTCAGTTTATGTTGTTATCAACTCAAGAGAGGAACCGACAAAAGGTAGCACACCATCAAGGGCAGTTAATGTCTTCTTCTCATAGTATGTGAGTTGTTCAATTGATATAATTTTCCCATCATGGGGGAACATAATTACACTGAATACAAAATATGATATTGCTCACATTTCATACTTTTAACTTTGGCCAAGAAGCATATTATAATCCAACTATGAGTCCAACACTTCGATGTCTATGAGCATGTTTTTACCTGCAAATTGTACTATAATGCCTTGGTATAGGCCTACGGAATAGAAGGGAACTCATCATATGCTCTTAGAGTGATGTCAGATGGTTTGAGTCCAGGAGATCCATGTTTTTCCTAACCTATTTTGGACATAATACATGTGGATGCCCCCTCATCGACTATGCAACAATGGATGGTGATTTTATGAAATCTAGATTGAGACCAGAATTTGAAAAGTGGTGGCTGATGGAAGACATGGGGTGGCTTTATCCAAGTCAAAGATCATTAAATGAGAATTGGTAGGATCGATCGCTCCTAATGTGGTAATTAAGGATTTTAATTGGGTTGGGAATGATTGCAAAACTTCCAATGTTGACATAGTTGAAGGAGTTTGAGCTAAGTTATTGAGTATATTATAGATGTGAGAATCCGTTGAGTTCTTTCCAGCACACCGTAAATTACCATTATCGTCTTTTGGATGGGTTCCATGGCATATTGAGGGATTGTCAAATGTGTTTTAGGTGTTGCAGTAGTCGAGGTGGAAGTTTTGGCTTCTGGTGGAGTTTCGTACTCTCGGTTGTGCATTTACAGGAGGACTTCTTATCCTACCATGAAAATGTCATGACTTGAGGTGCTTTAGGAATTTCCTCCAGGAGGATTTTGACAATGTTGTTGGGAGGGTTCCTGTTAGGTATTTACCACTCCTTGATGGGGGAAGGGATTTTTCATTACTTCAAGTTGTTGGTTTTCTTGCCTTACCCCCACAGTCTTTGATCCTCTTAAATTAAGGGAGTTGTGGAAAATGATGGGTGTAATGACCGTATTCCCTGCAAATGGCACAAGCCTGATTAGTCCATAGACTCGATTTCCTATTTTTCCTTTGTGGGTTGTTATCGGTTTTCCCCTAGTTTTGATTTAGGTTGGGGTTTCCCCTAGCCGATGCCTATGGAGGTTATTATTGATTGCTACCCCCATGTCCAGGCTCTCCCTTTGGCTTGCTCTAGTGTTAGGTGGGTTAGTTGTGTTCAGTTTTCAATCGATTGTTGCTTTTGAGCGAGAGGGGATTTCACTATATTAGCCCCTACATTATCCAGTGCTAGTGGGTTATATTGTTGAAGTGAAGGTGTTGAAGCCTCGAAAATCGTTGCAACAACATGGGGGAGACCACCTGGTCTGGACCTTGGTTAGCAGCTCCTTTTCCATTTGGAATGGTGGTTCCGACTAGTTCAACTAGGTCCAGTTACCTTCTCTCAATCTCCAGTGGCTTCAAAATATGACTTTCATTCACCAATGGAAAAGAGACATCAGATTGTCCTTCTAGCTGATCAGGCAAGAAAGTGATCCTTAAGCTGATTTAGGGCTCAACCAATCCACTACTAAATTTTGCCTCTTTGGGAAGAGGACTTAAAAGAATGCTGAATTTACTCTAAATGCAAACTTGTTCTAAGATGCAAGCAAAAGAAACTATCCTAATCCTATCTCAATTAGGCAGATATAGATCTAACCTAACTAAGAGCAGGTATTTAAAATATTGAGATTTAAATGTCTCGTTTATAATGAATATCAAGTTAATGAAATAGTTCAATTAACTGACATTATGGATACCAAACACATCCTATTGAGATCCTTTAACTGAAATAATCAATCAACAACACTCATGAAGTAGTTCACAAAATGGTATTGATCATTTAATCAGTAACATGAATAATTAAACAATAACATGCGGAAGAAGTTCACAACATATCACTATCTATTCATCCAATATTAAAAGACAGATTTATGAGTAAATAAATACTCAGAAATCAGAATTCATCTCATAAGAGCAGAGATAAATGACAACATAAAATAGAAGCAAATTACCCATACCGACAAAAGTGCACAAATATGTAAGTAAATTGACACCATTCCTGTTATCATAAAATGAAACTAGCATTTAAAACAATAGTATTCGAAATACCAGTTTATTAAATCCATTTCTCCAACTCCGGTCTCTAATAGTCCTTTACAATGCCTAAGCTTCCGCTTTCAAAAGCAAAGCTACAATAGTGCAAACTCTGTTCATTATACATAACTCAGGATGTAAAAGAAAATCCTCAATAATCTCCAGATCTGAGATTCCACTCCTCCCACCTACAACTCTAAATCCCTATTACAAAAGTGCTTTTTAGAATTCTAGAATTGCAAAGGAGAGCAACCCCTATTCCATTCTGCAATTTGCTATTTATAACATTTGCAAAGGGATTCTTGAGAGTAAAGGTTGTTGAAGAGAAATCTGTCCAATCCAATTTTATTTGCTCAAAAATTCTAATCTTCAATTGCTGGAGCATTCTTATTGACTGAGATCCTTTTCATATTTCTTCCACTGTTTTCCTACAAAAAGAAATCAAAATAAATTAAAATGCAACAATAAAATCAAAATATCATTGCGGGCATTTAAAACAAATCCAATCAAATACAATTAAATGAATAATTGAAAATAAAATGTAAGCTTTCTATTGATGCCTGGAATGCTTTAATTGGCTAAGGATATCATTGACAAATGGTTTTGCAATTAGAAGAGGGTTGGATAATTGAAAATGCAGAAAATAACTCAGAAAATTGATTTTGTTTTAGAAATTCAGAGCTTGATTTTCTGCCTAATTTTCGACCCAATAAATGATTAAATCTGTTAGTGAAACCTCCTCAGAAATGTTCTCCTTGATTTTATCTTTCTAATGAGCCATCTTGGGCCTGATTTGACCTAGTAAAACTCAATCTATGAGCTTCCAAAGTTTATGAGTCAAATCTGGTGTAAATCTGGAAATTCTGTTGCTGAGCTAAAAATCAGACTTTTAATTAAAAATCTAATCCTAAATTAGAATTATAATTAACTCTAATTTAATTATTAATCATAAACTAAACTAATTGTTAATTAATATTAATCTATTTATTAATTAATATCTAACTAACTAAAATATTAACTATTTATAACCTAATTAATATGAATATAAATAATAAATTTATTTTATTTTAATTAAATTAATTAAATAATTAATTAAATTAATTAATATAAAATTAAATTATTTAAATCTTAAATAACTATCATAATATTAACCTACCAGTACCCTACCTCTTCACTCATACGTATGAGTGAAAGTTAAACCAAAACAAACGGATTATAAACTTTATGAGTTAATGTCATGCCTTTTAACTTATCGCCATCGCATATCGGTGGATGAGGGTTATCGCAGTTTTTTCAAGAATGTTCCGATAAGAAATTTGCGATGCGATGCATCGATTGTATTTTTAATTTTTATTTTTAATATTTTAATTATTTTATTTTAACATTCCATTACTATTTCATTTATTTGTTAATATACTTAACCATGAATTTAAAGCAATTCGAAATAACCAACGTGAAAATGTCTTTAAATTAAAAGTCATGGTTTGAATTCTTCCCGCATCGCATAAATGGTTTGACTCCATATCGCATCGCATAAATGCTTGAGTCAGGTTGTATCAATTGAGGACCCTGATGCGATGGAGCAATCGCATTGAGACTTAAACACATGGTATTTTATTAAACTTTGCTTAGTGCTTGAAGAGCCATCGCATATCGGGGAATGAAGGTCATCGGGTTTTTTAAGATGTGCATGTTATTGGAATTGCGATGGTTGCGATATGCAATGAATTTTTTTTTTTTTGTATATATATATTTATATATTAAATTTTATTTTAATTAAATTAATCATATTAATTTAATTAATTTAAAATTTAATATTAAATATCAATTTTTATGTTTTTTCTTTGTTTTTTTTAATGAAATTAGTTATGAAATTATCTAAACTACAGCGACTCTGAAAATAAATAAAAATAATAAAAATAGTGTTTTTTAACCTAGACTAGATAAATGATGGGACTTCAAAGGAGTACCATTTTCAAACCAGTTGACCAAATGAGGTGAAACAAGCGTCAATGGGAAGCTTATAAAAAATCGATTTTAACAAAGCAATCAAAACAATAATCCAAAGAAAATGAAAAATTAACAATCTCGTAGGATAATCAAATAAAATAAAAATCCTAAAAGGCATTTAGCCAAAAATTTATAGAAAGGGTCCCCATTATTTGAAATGAACAAGTAAAAAATGGGGGGGTTGTGTTTTACCACAACAATGGCGACACACGGGAAAAGAACTAGTTATCTTTGTTTGATATGAAGAAGATTTTCCTAAAATTAAAGTAAAAATAATTAAAGAAAAGAGAATTATGCTTGAAATGCTTGACTAGATTCATTAGTCCGAATAAAAGCAAGAATCACCTAACTGTAATTTTTCTTAAAATTCCTTATAAATTAAAATATTTCAAAACTCTATATCAGTCTTTCAATTAGTTGTAGAGATAAAGCAGGGGTCACTTTACAGCTTGGCTTTTAAAATATACTCATTTGTCACAAGTAGAGCCACTGCTGCCAGCAAACATCTATAGTCTCGACAGGGTTACCTTTTAATCATCAATGATTCAGAATCCCATCTCTTCAAGCATTATTGACCTAGAGATAAATCCATTTATATATGTTTCTTTTTTATTTTTATTTTATTATAAATCTTAAAAGCCATTATCCTGGTTTGGTAGCCAGATAGTTGACAATGCCATTCACTGGTTATAATTGGACTGAACAAGCTGGCTCGTGATGAAACCCCTTGTCTTATAATTGTTTGCAATCATAAGCCATTACCCTGGTTTGTTTAGCAGTGTTGGTAATGTCAGCCTATTTTTCCCCCATGATCATGGTAAGCAGGCTCATGATGAGACCTCTTATCTTTTAAGTTTAAATATATCTCTGGGTTATACTCTAGAAAAATAAGACTTTTTGGGATAGGGAGAATCATTGACTCCTTAAGAGTTAAGAATGACAATTTCAGAGTTAAAGGTGCTTTGCTGTAAAGTGTCTTTACTTGTTTAAATATGATTTTGCTTGACTGATAATAGAACTTTGAAAGACCTTAATAAAAATTGAAATTTCAAAATGATTACAATTTTGATGAAAAAGAAATTCTTCAGATTTTGTGATACTTTGTCAACTTCTCTAAATTGGTAATATCTTCCTTAAGCATGTTTACCTTTATTATAAGAAAATCAAACTTTACTAAGAGTTTTTAAAGAAAAAAGCTAATAGGTGACTCTTAACAATTTTTTTTCCACATATGCCAACCATAGTTAGGTAACAAGAAGGCCTTCCATATAAATCATGGCAAAGTCACTAAAATCAAAACTGAAAACCAAAGGAAAAAGAATTCTTATACTAAAATGAGAAAAGAAATCAGGAAACAAAAATGATAAAATTGAAAATTGAAAGGAAAATCCAAGTCTTGCAAGATAAACTCAAACAAGAATGTTTAAACCAAGGTCTCAACAATATGAAGAAAGAAAATAATCATGTAATCAATCCTTCTTATGTCGAGATTTTAGAAAAATCATACATTGCAGCGTTGTAAGTGTTTTAGGCTTTTTAGATAGCAGTGATGATAAAATTCAACCACAATGAAAACTTTCTGCCTGATATCAATGTTCTTGTTTCAAAGCATCAACTTAATCATTTTCTAACAAAAGGAATGCTTTTAAAGAAACAAGCTAAAGGTTTCGAAACTTCTTGGTGTAGCTGTTTCAATGAGGATTATCACTGCATCTTGAAATTAAGCCAGGAGAAAAGTATAGGCTTTGAAAATATGATTTGGTTGAGGATTGGAAGTTTTTATGAAGAGCTGCAAAACAAATTTATCTATCAGAAAAACAAAACTGAAACTAAACTAACAAGATGGAAATTAATGAAAGTGGGTACATGAATCTTACCATTGGATAATTGGTTTTGATCTTACCTGAAAGGTATCAGTTTCTCCAAACTAGATGACTTCTTATTTTAATTAACATTAAAAACTTGAGGAAGTCAAACTAACCAAAATCATATAACCCAAAATCATTATTTATTTTATCTAATCTAAAGCAAGCAGTAAAAAAAAAAAAATTGGAATGCTTAGTGCTCAAGGGAATTGAAATAAAACCAATGCATCAGAAATGAGAATGAGAATTTGCAGTAATGACTTTTTCTCAACATATTATAAGTTTCATATAAACTCCCTGATTTTGTAAATTTTCCAGAATCAAGACCAAATCCAAGATAATAAAATTTAAATATGAAAATAGAGATGTCTTGAATTCCATATTTAATTATGAAATTATATATATTTAAAGCTAAAATATATGAGAAATTGAAATGATTTAAGTATACTGCAAAGTGTTCATTATTTGTTTTCTTACCATAGTGGTTGCCCAAGCTTGCTTTTAAAATAACACATTGCCTTATCAAATGATTTGCATTGTATGTAGAGGCATGCATTGGAGTTTATCGCATCGGTGATTCAAATAGGAAATTGTCGATAAGAACAGGTGATAAGAACATGTGCAATGAAATGAAGCGATCGCATCATTAAAGATATATTATATTGGAGATCGGGGAATATTGACATTGTGGTTCCCACATCGCAGAGTCAGAGATGCGATGTGAGCATAAATATAAATGCGATGAAGCGATTGTGATATCGGCGATGCGATGGATGACGTGGCTAATCGGTGATCGCGATCGGAAATTTTAAGCATATGATGTAACAATTCTTGATACATCGATATGCGATGAAAAGTGGACCCGATAATTTTATGATAAAAATTTAATAACATATCGGATCCAAGACATCAGCCCTTTAAAATTAAGCTCCTACTTTTATTGTGATTGAATGGACGCGATATTTTATAAACTTGATTTGAATTTCATATCGGATCTGGAATTATGTGGTCATTGCAATATCGGTAAAGGCAATTCATAATAATGGAAGTATATTCAATTGCAAACCTCCGATATGTGAAATGTGATATGGATGATGTGATTGACGAAGATGAGCAGGTTGAGAATATTGCAAACATTTTCACTGAAGTATCAGCAATACGAAAATCAAGTTGAATGCTATGATATTGCTTGTCATTTCAATTGGGTTTTCTGATGGTTGAAAGCAAAGTTAAAAAAGGTTCAAATTCTAATGAATCAAAAATAAAATTTCCCTGAACCTGTTACAAATTTAAAATGGGTTTGCTGCTTACTTTAAGATTTTTGAAACAAATGAAAATCTGTAAATAAAATAGAACAAGAATAAAAAATAAACTAAGGAAAGGAGAAACTTAATAAGAGATGAAAATGAACTTGTAAATGCATACCTGGAAGGAAATTGTCTGTAGTTTTTTACCTCATGAACTTTCAAATTTTTCCTTTGATTTATGAAAATTTTACCTTTGTTCAAAATCATCTCATCATTTATTTTAAATCGGAGTGTGAAATTAGCCTAAATAAAATCTGTTTATTTATGTTCAGGAAATCTGAAATTTACCAGAATTAAATATGAAAATAGTCTTCCCTTTTGAATTGAAACAACAATTTATTACCTCTACTCATTCCGAATTAATCTTGAGAAAAATCTGTATTGTTATAGTGTTTGTTCAATAATGCCTTTAGTAAATAAATCTAATGCGTTTTACAACATCACATAATAAATTAAAGGACTGAATGGGACATAGCCACTAATTGTGGAAGAATGTCAACACAGATTTAGATGTGTGCCAGGTGCATATTCTGTCAATACATTATTCGAAATAGGCAGAGATGTATTCATGGGTAGAGGTATCGCTGCAAAAGATTTTGATTTAAAAAATGGGAAGGAAGAATTAGAAATTTTCTGATGAGAGGCAAATATTTCATTGAACATGTATATGATTTGAGAAGGGCTAATTGCTTCCTTTATTTTTAATCTGCGGAACTATTAAAAAAAAAATTTAACTACATAAAACAAACAAACTAAATTAATTCTACTCCTATTCTAACCATATACATGAAAAATGACTAGGTATAGTCATATTTCTAGTGTAACCATTCTCTCATTTTTATTCCTGCATATATGTACAGTTCAAATGTTAGTAATAAAAATACAAATCTAATTGAACTAAGAAAATTAAATATGAAATCAGAATGTACAATTATTGTTAGAAGCTTAATGAAAATCTCTTTCTCTTGAAATTTCCCTTCTAATTGAATACCAATTGGATCATAGAAATCTGGATGGATTTCTATTAAGGATTGGGAAATGTTCAAAGGAAGAGATAACAGGCCAGATTGTGGATATAAGCTTTTAAATTCAAAGGCCTGGAAGAAACTGTTAGTGTTATGTGTAAATGTTAAGCTATTAACAATCTTCCATGAAGGAAAAGTTTCCAAATATTTTCAAATGATTTAATGAAAAATGGATGGAAATCTATCAAATAAAATGGAAAATTATTAATTGAATTGGATCGCTGACCAAATTGTAAAATTACATTCTCCTGTTGACATTTCCTTTGAGAAGATAGAATCTTTTGATGTTCATGGTTATAACATAAAACTTCAATTTTCCAACAGGGCAATGCATCAACTGAATGCTTGATAGTAAAGTGCTCAATATGCCAGCGGAATTTATCAAAAATCTGAAAAATGAAATCTGAAAAGAAATCTGATTCTATACAAAATAAGTGAGGAAACAAAAACAAAAGTAAATCACTATTTGTACAACTAACATTGCAGCACAATTGGGATCGTTTTGAAATAATTTATCTTTCACAAGGATTGACCAAAATCATGCAATTTGAGTAATTTCGAATTCCAACTTGTGAATTAGAAGGGGAATGATGATTATGAACAGGAATGAAGGCCAGATCATTGCAATTTTCAGATTCCAAATCATTCTTTTTTGTGCTCATGCTCTTTTGAAAAAGATTGCTTTGCTGCTCTAATTTCAGTATTTTTTCATCATGGAAAGATTCAGAAATTTGTATAGCTGTTTGCATTTTATTATTTACTTTGACTGCTACTTGCATTTGCTGATTTCCAATCTGATTTTTTGAATTTAATGCAGAGAAACTTTCATATTCCAATGCCGGTCTTTCTCCAAAATTGTTGTTGTTGTCTTCTTCCATTTGATTAGAAATATTTTCCAAGCTTTGTGAAACTTCTTCATCACAATTTATTTCCACATCCGAATTGGATTTCTCATTTATATTGGAAGGGGATGGAAAAAAGCTTGAACTAATTTCATATGGATCGGGAATAGGAGGAATAGAATAATTATGTTCAAACCAACCTAGTGATTCTTCTTTCATAGGTTCATCTTTGATATTAAATTTTAAACAATTCAAATGAAATCGAATACTAAAATCTCTGACAGACTCATTTTCATTTTGTAGATATTCAATTTCATCACATACCTGATCATAATCATAGCGGTCAAATTTACAAACGAAAATTGTAACAAATTGATCCTAGCTGCGAATTGAGGCAACCGGAAGAGTTCTACACCAGTGTCTAGCTTCTGGCGCAAATATGAGAGTAAAAATTCTGCATAAGATGCCTTCATCAATTCCTTGAAAATCATAATTTGAAACATTCTGAAGAAATTGAAGGACATGATTAAAAGCAGAAGAATTTTTCTTACCATTAAATTTTACCTGAGACAAGAGTTTTACCACTTTGGGTGGAGTATTGGAAGATGCACGTCCATGGATACATCTCCAATTTGGAAGTTTAAGAGGAGCCATCGTGATTAAATAGAATGTTAAAATTGAAAAGACTCCAACAGACAACAAGTTTCAGGCCCTCCTTCTAGCGCCATTATGTTAAAGCCTCGAAAATCGCTGCAACAACATGGGGGAGACCACCCGGTCCGGACCTTAGTTAGCAGCTCCTTTTTCGTTTGGAATGGTGGTTCTGACTAGTTCAACTAGGTCCAGTTACCTTCTCTCAATCTTCAATGGCTTCAAAATATGACTTTCATTCACCAATGGAAAAGAGACATCAGATCGTCCTTCTAGCTGATCAGGCAAGAAAGTGATCCTTAAGCTGATTTAGGGCTCAGCCAATCCACTACTAAAGTTTGCCTCTTTGGGAAGAGGACTTAAAAGAATGTTAAATTTACTCTAAATGCAAACTTGTTCTAAGATGCAAGCAAAAGAAAATATCCTAATCCTATCTCAATTAGGCAGATATAGATCTAACCTAACTAAGAGCAAGTATTTAAAATATTGAGATTTAAATGTATCGTTTATAATGAATATCAAGTTACTGAAATAGTTCAATTAACTGACATTATGGATACCAAACACATCCTATTGAGATCCTTTAATTGAAATAATCAATCAACAACACTCAGGAAGTAGTTCACAAAATGGTATTGATCAATTAATCAGTAACATGAATAATTAAACAATAATATGCGGAAGAAGTTCACAACATATCACTATCTATTCATCCAATATTAAAAAACAGATTTATGAGTAAATAATTACTCAGAAATCAGACTTCAGCTCATAAGAGCAGAGATAAATGACAACATAAAATAGAAGCAAATTACCCATACCGACAAAAGTGCACAAATATGTAAATAAATTGACACCATTCCTGTTATCATAAAATGAAACCAGCATTTAAAACAATAGTATTCGAAATACCAGTTTATTAAATCCATTTCTCCAACTCCGGTCTCTAACAGTCCTTTACAATGCCTAAGCTTCTGCTTTCAAAAGCAAAGCTACAATAGTGCAAACGTTGTTCATTATACATAACTTAGGATGTAAAAGAAAAACCTCAATAATCTCCAGATCTGAGATTCCACTCCTCCCACCTACAACCCTAAATCCCTATTACAAAAGTGCTTTTTAGAATTCTAGAATTGCAGAGGAGAGCAGCCCCTATTCCATTCTGCAATCTGCTATTTATAACATTTGCAAATGGATTCTTGAGAGTAAAGTTTGTTGAAGAGAAATCTGTCCAATCCAATTTTATTTGCTCAAAAATTCTAATCTTCAATTGCAGGAGCATTCTTATTGATTGAGATCCTTTTCTCCATATTTCTTCCACTGTTTTCCTGCAAAAAAAAATCAAAATAAATTAAAATGCAACAATAAAATCAAAATATTATTGCTGACATTTAAAACAAATCCAATCAAATACAATTAAATGAATAATTGAAAATAAAATGTAAGCTTTCTATTGATGCCTGGAATGCTTTAATTGGCCAAGGATATCATTGACAAATGGTTTTGCAATTAGAAGAGGCTTGGATAATTGAAAATGAGAGAATAACTCAGAAAATTGATTTTGTTTTAGAAATTCGGAGCTTGATTTTCTGCCTAATTTTTGACCCAATAAATGATTAAATCTGTTAGTGAAACCTCCTCAGAAATGTTTTCCTTGATTTTATCTTTTCAATGAGCCATCCTGGGCCTGATTTGGCCAAGTAAAACTCAATCTATGAGCTTCCAAAGTTTATGAGTCAAATCTTGTGTAAATCTGGAAAATTCTGTTGCTGGGCTAAAAATCAGACTTTTAATTAAAAATCTAATCCTAAATTAGAATTAGAATTAACTCTAATTTAATTATTAATCAATAAACTAAAATAATTTTAATTAATATAATCTATTTATTAATTAAACTAACTACTAAATATGAACTATTTATAACCTAATTAATATGAATATAAATAATATTTTATTTATTTAATTAAATTAATTAAAATTATTTAAAATTAATTAATATAAAATAAATTATTAAATCTTATTTAACTATCATAATATTAACCTACCACTACCCTACCTCTTCACTCATACGTATGAGTGAAAGTTAAACCAAAACAAACGGATTATAAACTTTATGAGTTAATGTCATGCCTTTTGAGTTATCGCCATCGCATATCGGTGAATGAGGGTTATCACAGTTATTTCAAGAATGTTTCGATAAGAAATTTGCGATGCGATGCATCAATTGTATTGTTAATTTTTATTTTTAATATTAAATCATTTTATTTTAACATTCCATTACCATTTGATTTATTCATATGGATGTTTGTTTAAAACAAAACAAAACGTAAGTTTTTTGAAAACTAAGGTTAATGCTCCAAGTCCTTTGACCTTTAACCTTTTCACTATCGCATATCGCAAGAACGTTGGGTCGGGGTTTTTATAAATGTGTCAAGTGAAATTTTGCGATGGGATCTTGCGATCCAGTGTAATAAATTTTGTTTATTTTATAGATATATTTTTTAATATTAAGTTTTAATTTTAATTAAATTAATTAAATCAAAATAATATTAAATATCAATTTTTTTTTTTTTGTTTTTTAATGAATTTAAGTTATGAATTATCTAAACTAGATCCATCTGAAATAATAACAACAATAGTGTCTTTTAAACCCAGGACTACGAAATAAATGATTGGACTTTCAAAAAGAGTACCATTTTTCAACCAGTTTGACAAATGAGAGTAAACAAGCATCAATGGGAAGCTAATAAAAAATGATTTTAACAAAGCAATCAAAATAGAATCCAAAGAAAATGAAAATTTTAATAAAATGTAGGATCAATTAGCTAATAAAATCCAAAGGTGCTTAGCCGAAATTTTATAAAGGTCCATTATTTAAAGTGAAACACAATAAATGGGGGGGGGGGGGGGGGGGTGTGTTTTTTTTTACCACGCAGAACCCAAACGTTGATTTCCACAAAGTAAAGATTCGCTGATGGGTACACTTACCATTAGGCTCATTATATGTTTCCTTAGTTACAGATTAATGTTCAAATTTGTTGATTTTTAATTGCAAAGCTTTTCCCTCTCACATGATGGGTCTGATGCGATAGTAGTGTTCATTCTCATTCTTGTCTTCCATATAATGGTAATATTTTTAGCATTACATTCTCTCAGTTTATAGATTTCAAAAATTAGGGTAATTTGTGGTTTCCTTTAATACGTGGCTATAATCGTTTTCTAATTGAATTTTTAGAATTGTTGCCAAGGGGGATGTTTTTATGCTGTTGTTAAGATATTTGTAGTGAATTTGATAAATGTAATCCTTTCTCAGTGGTAATTGATGATAATGGAGGTCCAAACTTAGTTTGCTCATTTTGGTTGTGTTTCCCATTGTGGTATTAGCGTCCATGTGCTCCTCATGAGTCACCTGCAACAAAATAAGACAAACACAAAATACCATGCAACTATATTTAAAACGCCATCAAAGTTATTATAGTGGTTCATAAGATGATAGTGACAGTGACCTTCCTTTAAAGGTTTGGAAAGAAATTAAAATAGATTATTATTATGGCCTTAGATACTCTAATCAAAGTAAAACGAGCGGTCGTATGTATCTCATCGTATTCTCCCTACATGTGGCGTATGATTTCACTGATGATGCATTATTAGGATTGTGATTGACACTAGAGTTATCTTCTGGGAACTTGCTTGTTTTTTCCAATTATTTCATTCTTGAGAGAAAATCCTCTGGCATCTAGGTTTGGGATTTATTGATAGAAAATGAGGTTATGCTACTTTCATTTCTTGGGAACACATTTATGAGGGAGTAACAAGGTTCTTGAGGTGTAACTGAGTTGCTTTAGAACAAATGAAACTTGCTTTTGGGATTCCTTGTGAACTTTTTGTGAACATATTTTATGGAGAGGGTGATCAGTTTAGTGAGGGTCATTAGAGGAGATTCACTGTAATCTGACTCCAGTTCCTATTTTTAGCGAAATCCTAGCCTCCTATGAATTTGTCATGCTAAAAATTAAAATAAAGATAATTAGCCAAATGTGCTTGATGCGATATGGTAAATTTGTCCATATAGGTTTAGGTGATATCAGTTCCTACTATCAATCATCATCTAGGTTCTAAGGAATATCTCATCCCTTAGCATGTAAGGAATTATTGGTCGTTACTGAATATATAAATGATTATTAATTAATATTTCATTAATTATATTTCTTCTACATTATCAAATAAAATTTGCAAAATGAGTTACATGTTTAATGTGTAAATTTGTTTTTTAAAAGTTAGAATTTGTTTCTTGATCTTGCATGTGAATTCACTATCTAATTTCCCTTATCTTTGATGGCATGCCCAGTGTTGATAGGCCTCAACAGGATAAGATTGTTGTGTGGAACCTTTTTAGTTTTAATCTTTACAAGTTTCAAAACTTCGTTTTCATTCTTCCAAGTATCCTGGTGCTCTAATGTGGTGAGAAATTTTTCAAGCACTCATAATTTATACTCCTCCTTTCACCCTTTAGTTTCTCTAATAATCTAGTCAATAGAAACGTTAGTTTCCACCATGGAATCTCTGCTATGAATATATATTTTTTTGTGTATAATTTTAATTTAGACTGATTAGGATAAACTATATTAAGGTTATATTTCCATCTCTACTAGTTCTTGATTGTCTATTGAGATTAATGATTCTTGAATTCTCAAATAATGGTGCACTGTCTTCAATGCATCTGTTTCTAAATAGAACTGGGTTTCTGATAATTTAATGTTGTACTGTATTCTGTTAAGAGCTAGGTTTTAGTTTACGTATATGTTAACTAGACGTCATGCAGAAGTTTTGTTCCTTGTTCTGATTTTGTTAATAAATGTATCACTTTTCTCTTTGTGATTCTTAGGGATTTTATGTTTTCGATTCCATCTTGTGGCAGTTCATTTCTTTAAAAACGAATCATTTTTCTTCTTGCTTGTCTATACTTCTTTTTTAATCTACAAAGATGAATTTATTTCATCCCATTTTCTTCCAAAGGGAATCTCAGTTTGAACAAATTGTCCCGTTCGATGAAAATTTGCAGTGATGCATGAATATTCATCGTTCCATTATCTCCAGCACCTTTGTTGATTATGCCACGAGGGTTTCTGCTCTGTGCAAACGATTGACGGAATATTAAACTAATTTTTAATAATTAAATATTTTATAAACCTAGTAATGATAATATGCAATTACAGTAACATTATAATGCTACGGGATCAGTAGACTTACACCTAAAAAGCTATATCTTTATTTAGATTTGTACATAGCTCTTGTTACCAAAACCTTATTTTGGCATAGGTCTAATTGAATTCTAGTACATTCATTTTGTATTAATCATTACGTCCACAAATGAATTCCCATGCATTTATTTGTTTAGAAATCCATGTCTGTGTAGGATATTCATAAAACAGATTATATAACTGATGTATGCATTGTATCGTGAAATAAAATTAATGGTTTCCAAATGGTGTTAAATGAGAAGTTATGAGGCATTTTTATGTTGTTGGATTATATGTCTTAATTATGATAATTTTTATTGTTTAAAATATCTACAATGCAATATTAAATTAGAGATATAATGTATGCTTTATTAAATATACAAATAATGACTTTTGAATTCATTTCGTGATGTAATTTGTTCATAATGTCATGGTTTTTTAATTTTATAGTTGAAAAAATTTCAATTTCTTTTGTATGTAGCATGTTATGGTTGAAAAAATGTTGAATTTATACTTAGGAAAGAAAAATGATATTCTACCAAAAACATTAATGTGTTTTTTTCCTCATAAACAACTTTGTTTGGCACATAAAAATTTGGTTTTACTAGCATTTTTAAAAAGTTTGAAAATTTACCCTAAAAAGAAATTCATCGTTCTAGTATCATCACTTTTTCGTTTTGAAGCTATATTTTGCACGAAAATTTCGTAGTCATTTCCATTTTTAAAATATGTTCAAAATTGACCCCTAAAAAATAAAATCATCGTTCTAGTATACACACTTTTCATTTTTAGCACCGTTTTTGATGTTTTTCGGGGTTTTTTGGCTAGAGTTTCCATTTTGAGTTTATAGTTCCTGTTTCAAAGTTTACATTATTTTATGTTTGTTTCATGTTCATTATTGGCTTGTTGGGGCCTGACCTAGATTTAGAGTTAATTAGGCAAACAAATCCCTGTACTACTGGCCCTTTCAGAAATAGTCTGCGGAGCGTGGACTGAGGTCTCACCTAAAGTTGTATGGGAGGGTGCTAGAACCAGGTTTCCGCACCGTGGAGATGTTTGATGAGTTCAACTAGTCCATTATTTGTCCCTATGTGCAGGTGGCTTCATGCACCTTCTGTTCCTCGCAGCCTGATACTCTGCCTTCACGTTGCCGTAACCAGGGGCTGTGCCGTGCTCTGCACTATTACCCGCGATCTTATTTATCTTCCAGTATTATTTAAGCACCTTCGCCTAATTAAGTGTCTTAAGTTATACTTAACAATACAAAACATTCATATAGGTTCACGCAGTAAATAAACAATATATTTGCAAATTATATTCGATCATGCAATAAACCAGGAAAAGATACATAAAATTATAGAAAAACTTCTCTTTATTGATTCTTCAACAGCTACAGACTTGACTAGCCCTATGCACTCAGTTGCAGAGCCTTGTCCTACTCTATGACCCATAGACAGACTTTACACTTTGACTCAATCACTTAGCCTTACCATTCTTCTATTCTCTTCATTATTCCCTATTAGTTATCTTTTACACTTAGAGCCTCACTCTATTTATACAATCCCATGGTCCGCTGACCATGGGTAGGTCTATCTAGCTGACATTACATTAAAAAACTAGGGCAGACAACCCTGTGACGCTATCATACTCTCGCACCCCACGCCCGCAATTCACAGAGCTTTTACAATAAGATTTGGTCAAAACTTGGGCTTTAAGCCTAAAAAATGCCTTAGGGGGGATTCCATGCCCAACAGGTCCCCAACACAAATATCATGACTCACCCTCGAGTCATTTTATTGGCACAAAGATCTTTGTGCAAAGCCCCTCCAACTATTCTTGAATTGTGGCAAGGTCAGCAACGCACTAAGCTGCTGCCTGCTGGATTTGTTGAATATGTTGTTCTGAGACCTCTGTGTCAGAACTGCTTCTCTGCATCAGTACATGCATCCCCTACATGTGTGTCAGCTTGCCTTCAATTTCTGCTGTGATGGTGAAGGCCTCGTCGATCCAAGGCTGAAGGTATGCCTTCAGGACTACTTCCTTGTGTCTTGTTGCATCCACCTGCTCTTTTAGTGCTTTAGCCTCTTGCATCCGTGCGAGCCTCTGATTGAGGACCACCATTTGTGTATTTCCTTGGATGTTGTCATACTACTATTGGAGTTCTCGCACCTCTGTTTCTAAATGCTAGATGTTGGGTTCCTCTTGCATATTTTTGAGGACCTCAAGTGATTCTTCCAACACACTGGTGCAGTCTCACACTGCACCGCCAATCTCATCCAGTCCTACTATGATAGTGCTAGCGCATTGTTCTCTGACTTCCGTGGTGGTGGACGACTGTGCCTTCAATCATAGCTCAACAATTTGAAGGTTCAGCTCTAGCTGAACCTTTGTCATTTCTTCCCTTTCCTCATGGACCCCTGCTGCTAACTTGTGGATCCACGCCTCTACTGGCTGAACCTTTGTCATTTCTTCCCTTTCCTCATGGACCCCTGCTGCTAACTTGTGGATCCACGCCTCTACTAGCATGTGTGCTAGGATGGCCAGCTCCGGGATGCTTTGGCAAGTGTCGTTTATTACCTATACCAGCTATTGGTTCTGCGACACCACTTCATCATGCTACAAGCTCAGTTGTTCCATTTTGATTTTCTGCTCACTGAGGACTTATAGTGTGCAGCTCTCCCTAGCACGCAGCTCTGTAGCTATCCCATCCTGCAAAACATATAAGGTCTCTCACAGGAGTGATGCCATATTGAGACTGAGACCTTTCAACGCACTAACTGTAGGCCTGTTGGCCTCATTTGATGTCACTAGTGCCCCTTCCGGTAGCACTATGGTATTCGTCATCCGTGCATGCAACATATTCTCTACTATTGTTAAACCAACTACGAGGCTTGAGAGGGTACTAACCGGAAGAGGGGATGCCTGTAATTCCTACAACTGCACTCTGAGGGCCCCCAACACAATCTGGTTCTCCTGCATGAAATCTTGGAGAGCCTTAGAGGTGACTTCGTGCACTGTCTCGCCGATGTCATGCAGATCACCCTTAGTTAGGGTGATCAGGTCAATAGACAACTTCGATGCCTTGACCTTTTTATGTGACCCTGCCCACTCTGTTGGGTGTGAGTGCTTCAACTGTGTCGATGTGGATTGTGGGTCCATGCCTCCCTTTTCTATCTCATCTTCCTCCACTTCCTTCCCTTACGAAGGTGATGTTTGGTCCTCGCTCACCTTCGTGGCTACCTCTTGCGCTATTGCTGCTGCTACTTATTTCTTCTCAAGTGTTGTTTGTACAGTGTCCCACACCGCCTGCGCTTCTAGTATTGCTGCTTCCTTCCTTCGATATTCGGCCAACTGTGCGATGCGCAACTTGGCCTCATCTTTCTTTCTTTGTGCCACCAACTTCTCAATCTTTGCGACATCTGGGGTGCACCACTCCGGCAGCCATGCCTCGAATACATTAAAAATGACCTCTTCTGTAGCTACAAAGGTTAGATTTATCCACAGTTTGGTCGAATCCTTGCGCGTTATGATATAAATGTTATGCATGTCTAGTTTGAATTCTGCAAAACTCTATAGACTGTTGTAGACAGTGGGTGACAACCGCAACTTACAGATGATCTCCATTCTGAGGTTCATCTCCATGAACACCAAAATATTTTATTGTCGCAGATCCTCTTGGCATCCTTTGTTGCCCAGAGCAAAGCATACTTCGCAACCTCTGACAGGTCCCTATCAATTATGGGGAATTGACTATCCTCTAGAAATTCCCCTGCCACGAGCACTATGGATAGTAGAAGCAATGCATAGTGGAATGTTTTGCCATCTTCCTGAGCTTTGTGGAAATTATCTAAAAAATCCTTATCGAGGAACTCAGACTAGTTAAACTGGACCCCCTTTGTGAACTACTCAGCCAGTGCTACCACTGCTGTGGGTAATTCATCCACGCGACACATGCTCATACACTTTCCTACTAAGATTTTGGTTGCCACACATATTGCTTTGTCCTTGATGCTAGAGATGGTGTAGCCCCTCTTCTTCTTTTCCAGCTTATACTTTTTCTTTATGGCCTCCACGATGGCCAAGTCACTACTCTTCCCCTCCAAGATGTCTGCAGGGTCCTCTCCTTTGCATGGAAGCCAGGAGATGTGGTGAATCAAGTCTATTGTGATGGGGATGGGCTCCTCCAGCAAAAAACACCCATCATGCACCAGGCAGAGTAGCTACTTGATGACGAAAATTGTTATTGGGGTGCGGTGGAAATGCGGCACCCAAAGCTGATTCAGCAGTCCAACCTTTTCCACTTTGCACAACCACTTCTGTAGCTCTAATTCTTTCACCCCCATTGTGGTGTTCTACTTGGGCTTCATGAGGTGTGGGGTCTCTAGCTGAGGGAACTTCTCGTGGTTAGCGAGGTCCCAATCATTGAATTTTAGGCTCGGAACCCATCCCTTGTGCGTGCCCTCAAACATAATGTTGTCTATGAGGAGCGGGGTCTGGATTGACCTCTTGGTCTCGCATAGGTCCTTGGGCACTTTAGCCTTCCCTTTTTGCGGGGGGGCATAGGCGGGAAACTTTGTTGTGGGTGCGCAAGCTAAGTTTCCTCCTCCATACCTTCATCCTCATCTTCAGTGATGATTAGGTCCTCCACGTCTTCTTCTTCCTCATTGGTCTCTAAGGTCATGGCTTCCCCTTCTCCTCCATGGACAGCTTGGTGTGCAGTGGGTTCCGCGGGGACACATGTACAGGAACCATCACTTGTTTATCCTTCATGGGTCTTGGCATGCATGGTGATTTCAGGATTTTTGCCAAAATCCCAACACCTTCCAGAGAATCCCCCACAACCAAGGCCTACACGGCTACCTCGGCAGTCATTATGGTTATCTCCATAACATCCTCAGTTGATACCATCGTATCTATCCATAAATCTTGCACTCGCGAACTCATGGGCTCAATCAACGCTCGGCACACAACAATCAGGGCTCTGCTCAATAACTTAATTCACCAATGACCAAGTGTTGTTTGCTGGGTAGACCTTTGTGTTTTATAGCACTTTTTGAATTTTAATTCGACTGCTCCCCCAAAATCCGGTTCATTAATTCTCCCTTGGTGGCATATTTTTCAAAATCTTGCCCATAAATCATGTCCTAAATTCCTGCCACCCACTACATTTGGTCTCAAGTCGAGCATCCCATCATGAATAGTGACTTCAACGGTCACTTTCTAGTCAACCAGCGTGGTAGCGCAACCCCCCGTGCACGGTTGTAGACCTTGTGACTCTTGGCTTCTGCGCGCAGCTCCAACATCACGTAGCTCTCGGGCAGAATAGTTTATAGTCACATGCTTCCTTTCAACTGCCTGGAGTGCTAATATTTTTCTTCCTTTGGCTAGTTAGGTAGTCGCACCACCTGTGAAAAGTGTCATCCTGTCATCTATCATGCTTCTTGGAGAATAACCACTTTTTATTGTTATGGTCGACATCACACACTTTACCATCTGCAACATGTTACCCTTCTTAGCAATGTGCGATCCAAGCTAAGGCATTAGACTGAGCAATTCATGGCAATAGGTCTTAAACCTATCATTGTGATTGTACGCACCCTGCCTTATCACCCTAGTCTTTTTGTTGAGAAAATCTTCTTTTATCTCGGCCTCCAGCTTTTTGACTTCCGCATCCACCATAGCACTTTTATTCCTTAATCGTACCCTTTCTTTTTCAAGTTCTTGGAGTCTCAAATTTTCCTGTTGGATTTCTGCTTCGAAGGTTCCGCGAACTATCGTATCTATCGGTGCTGTCATGCCTAGTCTAAACTATACAAGTACTATAGGGCTTACAGTGGTTGCTTCATACTCCAGCCTTGGCGGTGCTTGCACTGTTGGATTCTTGCATGTGGTCCTATAAGCCCATAGAGCCACTGGTATGCACAGGTCCCAGTCAGTCCGCTTCACATTGTGGACCTTGTTCAATGCTTCATGTAATTTGTTAAAAGCTTCTGCACACTTGGTATTTCCATACTTTATGGTCCCAACTGGAGAGGTCGTTCATGCCAATTCCTTATCCACACCTACTTCCTGATTGTGTTTCCTACCGCGAGGATGGTGTGCATTTGTGCAAGTTCTGCACCATAGGCCTGTATCCACCTAGATAGGTGGGTGTGTAGGCTGGTTCTTCTAACAATTTTTTCTGTTAATCTCATCGAAGGCTTTCCAAACTACATGCACATCATCCTTCTGCATTCACACCAGTCCTCAAAACTATTCTGGTGCGTACCCCACCACCTTGTGGGCATAACACGTAGTACCCATTTCAGAGCATCGAAACGTTGTTGTTCCGGCACTTCTCTTTCAAATTTGTTCAGGAACTCCTCCACTTCACCTAATCCATCATACGTAGGTAGATCTCTTCTCTCTATTGATACACAGTGCAATGATCTCATCATCATGTTACAGTTGAGCATGGTTACCTTGTGTAACTGATTCTACCATCGTTCTATCTCTTTGTCAGAATCTGATGTACAGGAGCTTTTGCACTCCCATGAGATTCGGCCATCCACAGTTGGATTTACCCAGTCTTGCTCATGTACAATTATCTTGTAAATACAGTCCAAATCACCATCATTGTTGTAGTCATGCACTTGCTCTATGTATCGCGATCCTTCTCCGGGGTCTAAAGGTACCACTACGTGGAGAGACTCTTTCTCAAAGATCATCTTGCGCTTCTTTAGATTTATCACTCCATTCATGTTAGTGGGCCAATCCATTCCTAATAGAGTGGGGTAGGGATTGCTGTCATCAACAATCTCTATCACTTCGAAATCTGCTAGCGCACTTGCTCTTTTGATATCTACTGTGATTCCCTGCAATCTTCCCATAGGCAAGATCTTTTGTTGGTTCGTCATTCGTAGTTGGAGAGGAGACCATTGCAATGCAGGCCTGCCCATGTGCTCCGATGTCTACTTTGGTAGGACATTCGTGTCCGAACCTAGATCCAGAATCACTTGGTCCATTTCATATTACCCGATCTGCATGGTCAATCTCATCTCCCTTCTTGTTCGCGTCATGTGCTTCCTGAGCTTCTGAACTATGTGCGGTTCTCCTAGCGTGGTCCCAATGCATCTAGTTATGAGTTCTTGTAGCCCATTTAAAGCCTTGATGTCACGTGGTAGCTTCATGCATGTCTCCAAGAACGTAGTTAGCATTGATGGGTCCATTTCCGGCTCTAGTCTATCTTTACTTCCTAAAGTGGAGGCATCTGTGAAGCTCCTCTTAGCTTCCATGAAGGTCTCCTTAGCGTGCTCCAAATCAAATTCTGGTTCCTTTGTTGGAGCCTTGCGAACCTAATTTATTTCTTCAAGCTACTTTCCTTTGTCATCCCTTGCCGTAATACCACTCCGAAGTGTGATATTTACATTAGGGTCTTCCCCACGTGGCTCAGACCTCATCATTTTTGGGTTTTGAGTTGAGGGAGGTTGGAGTGCTCCTTTATCGTGCAACCTCGCTATCAATGTGGGACAATCCTCTGTCTCATGATCAAACAATGTACAGTACAAGCATGATGGTTGTGTTGGGTTCATACAATCACGGGCATAATGTCTTGGACCTCCACAATTGTAACATAGCAGCTGCCCGTGACCTCTTCTTGGTCCCATTACACCTCGGCCTCGTCCACACCCCTGAAATCCAGTGCGCGCCATTCCTGTGTTTTGATCAAGGGGCCGTGTTTCGGCCTGAACTCTATAGGTAGGAGTCCAATCCATCATCAGTTCATAACTTATACAGGTGCGCTCATCATGGCCTAATGACTTGTAGAAATTACAGAACAACTGCTCGGAATTCTGCGTATACTTCTGTAATAGATGGCATTTATTTGTAGCATGCTTTCCTCCTATCTGACAAATCATGCACCATAACGAGGGTTGCATGCTTGGTCCTACTTGTGCCTCTAGTCTTAATGGCATTGGTCCCCCTCCCGCGAGGTAATTCACGAACACTGGGTAGTGGTCCTTGTCGTACCCCTGAACGTTGCACTTTACGCACCATACCTCATCACACACTTCTAGATGAACCATCCTGTCTTGTTTCAAACTCTGCATCTCAAGGCACAAGCTTTTCAACTGCGTGTGAATTTGTTGGACTCCTAGGTTAAGATCTTGTATCAGAGTCTCATTAAATCTCATTGCAACCTCACAAGCCTCAGCCTTAGTGGTTATCTTTTGTTGCACTAGCACATTCCATAGATGCGACATTAACGATGCTACAAACCATTCACAGTGTTGCCCATCTATTAATGTCATGTTTGCTTCATGAATTGTGCACTTTAGTCTTTGATCCAACTCCCACGGGGTTTTTCCTGGTAGCATTGTGATTTCCTTGAATCCAATAATCGATTGTGCCTTCGATTTTGGCCTGCTAAATTCTTTGTTTAGCGCAACTTGGATATCCTCTATCCCTGCATTCGGATTTCCATTGGAATGCTTAATGTACCAGGTCAGCGTGCGATCATGTAGAGCACTGAATAACATTGCCTTCTTTATATTGTCATCCATGACACCCTGCGCTTCCCATACAGATTTTATCCCCAACCAAAACTGGGCTGGATCTTCATTCCCTACTCCCTTGAACACTGGTAACTTTATTGCGCTAGCAAAACTGCTTCGCGATGGTGGTGGAGGTGGGATGGGCAAAGTCGGGGGTGAAGATGGTGAAACTAGTGGTGGTGTGGGTGGGGGTGGTATGCGTGGAATTCTTTGCCTTATCAGATTGATCACACTTCTTGGAGAGAGATTTGCGAGCTCTTCTTCGCCTCCTCACAGAGGTGAAATCAAGGGGCTACTCACTAGTTCTATGCTACCTTCATTTTTGTAGATTCTCCCACTTCCCGTATCCCCAAACCTCAATTTATTCGCATACCCCGCTTTTCACACAGTATCATTTAATCCAAGTGTTCAATGATTTAACATACTTACCTCACAATCCCTTGAGGAAGTGTCGTTCTGCCTCACTATAGATGACTGAAGTATCTACCATGAATTCAGTGATGAATCCTCCTATGATTCAATTGAGCCAGTGGTCGACAACACATGCGATCTTATCCTCTGATGCTTCCAGTCTGCGCACCAATTCTGGAGTCCACACAATAGGTTTTTCAAGTTTACACATTGCTTGGCTATCTTCTAGCTTCGCTATCCACTCATACAACTCAGTAGGGAAGGATGCAAAGAAAATTTCATGGATCTTTGTATACAAGTAGCAATCTAACCACTCTTCCTTTGATAATCACAGATTCCTATTTTCCTGCGCCGCAAACTTGTGAATCTTTCTATCCAACCAATCTTCAATTCCTTTCTTTGTTGGATTCCAGTGATACGACATCAGACATCTCTATGCAGATATTGGTCCCCGCAACAAAACCATTTGTTGGCTTGTTGGGGCCTAACCAAGGTTCGGAGTTAATTAGCCAAAAATTCCCAATACTACTGGCCCTTTTAGCAATGATCTGTAGAGCACGGGCTAAGGTCTCACCCAAAGTAGTATGGGAGGGTGCTAGAACCAAGTTTCTGCACCCTTGAGATGTCTGATGAATTCGACTAGTCCACTATTTGTCCCTGCACACAGGTGGCTTCACGCACCTTCCATTCCTCATGGTCTGATACCCTGCCTTCACATTACACTAACCAGGGGTTGTGCCATGCTCTGCTCTATTACCTGAGATCTTATTTATCTTCTATTATTATTTAAGCACCTTCCCCTAATTAAGTGTCTTAAGTTATACTTAACAATACAAAACATTCATACAGGTTCGCACAGTAAATAAATAGTACATTTGCAAATTATATTCGATCATGCATTAAACCAGGAAAAGATACACAGAATTATAGCAAAACTTCTCTTTATTGATTCTTCAATAGTTACAGACTCAACCCACCTTGTGCACTCAGATGCAGGGGTCCGCGCACTCAGTTGTGGACTACTAGGCCTCTGTGCACTCAGCTACAGAGCCTTCTCCCACTATACGACCCAGAGACACACTTTACACTTCCACTCAATCACTTAGCCTTCCCATTCTTATATTCTCTTTGTTGTTCCCTATTAATTATCTTTTACACTTAGAGCCTCACTCTATTTATAAATCCCATGGTCCGCGAACCATGGGTAGGTCTATCCAGCGGACATTACATTACAAAACTAGGGCAGACAATTCTGTGACTCTATCATACTTTCGTGCCCCGCGCCCATAATTTGAGGAGCTTTTACAACAAGATTTGGTCAAAGCCTGGGCTTTAAGCCCCAAAACATGCCTTGTGGGGGATTCCATGCCCAACATTCATTAATCAAATAAACTTTAGTATTTACCTATTTTTACTCATGAAACTGGTATGTTTAATCCATTTGGTAGTGTTTTGAGTAGGTTTTACAACTGACTTATAGAATTTGACGTGCTCAATTGTAAGTTGTATCTTTGACCATAGAGCACACTTTTATCTCTTTTTCAAGCTCTGTTAAACATCGAAAAAGGAACTCCCTTGGATTCCTCTTTAAGCTCTTTTCAGACTCTCTAAATATGGAAATATTTTCGAGCGCTTGTCCTTTTCAACTCGTTAATGGATTGGAAATGACATCTACTCAGTATAAGTTTAACCCTTTTTTGGGCTGAGATAGATTATTTATGGAAAAGGAATACATTGACCGAACATGGTCAATAGGTTCTCTCTCACATCATTTTACACTTTTTCGGGATTTATAGACAAATATACGAAAAATAACTTGTGGAGTTTTCTTTTCATCCCTTTTCAAACTCTCTAAACATGAAAAAGACTAAGCTATATTTGTCGTTAAACTCGTTAATATATCAAATAGCGACAAACTTGTCGATCATGACACGACTGAGTTTCACCTTTTCTAGACTCGTTAAAACATCACATAATGATGGATTCACCTGAAGGGTGGAATTATACAACAAGCATATGTTATCCACCTCAAGCTTGATAAAAAACAAAGAGGTACTAGTCAGCAATGACTGGGGAAAATGGAAAAAGGGGTAAACCACTTTTGGTAGCAAGTCACTCTTGAACATGACACTTTCACTTCATCACCGTGACTATTTGGGTTGGGTTATCAGCTTGATGGTTATCATACCATTGGTCTATCATACCATCCATGATTTGTTTTTAGGTCCATGCTACCAATTCATTTTAGTGCCGCCAACATGTTTAAGAGAAGTCATTCAATCAAAATTCATCCTTTGCAATACTCATAAACCTTCACTTTCATGACTTCCATTCCTAAACCTTCTGTCATCAGTCAAATTCCTTCTACAAAATAATTACACTCGTTTTGTGTCGTTGATGTGGGATACATCAAGGCCCTCCTGCGACGAGTCGCTTCTTGTTGAAATCAACACATTAACCAAGAAGTTGACTTAGAAACACCCTTCCAGTACCTTGACACTTGCATACATCAATGGCAAGTTTCTCCCTTCTGGCGATAGGTTGACATCACTGGCCTTTGACCGAAAGACTTTGTATGGTGTTCGACATCAAAACATCCATTCACACCATCCAGAATGTACTGCAGTACGTTGAGGATCATTATCATTATCTTTAATTTCTCTCGCGTCCGTTAATGGCTTACATCATTGGCCAATAATCAGACGGTGCCTTCCCATGTTTGACTTCAAATCACATATTCACATGGTTAGACTTGTACTTGAGCGAACGATTGAATGAGAAAGAAGACCTCGTATCTAGTTTCATCCATCCGTGCTGCGATTTTAGGAAATGTACCAAATCATCCATACAATGGCTTTACATTGATGGCCATTCTGATCATTGGTCTATATCTGTAGATGACTGTCTATGTACTTGTAATCAAAGTTTATGTGCTGAGCATTGATATGCCCTCCCTCAACAATTCATGAGAAAAAAATCAAAATATCATGAGATTATGTATTGTAATCGATGCAGGTTACCAACCACTTTGGAACCTCCTCATCACATTGTAAAGCATTTCACTCGACATTAACATTTTTTGACTTCATGATTTAGGGGGCAGTTGTTACAAATCCATTTGGGCACATCATTCCCATCATCCATATCAGTGTTTTAGGGCTCATCAAACCCTAATTTCAGTTACTACATGCCCTAAACAAGTCAACCTTTTGAATGCCTCCTTCCCAAACAGTTTCATGGCCTGAAGACATCTTGAAATGACCTCTAGAGGGACCAGCACAGGTAGGCCCATGCAAGGGTGTGTTGCATAGCAGTTAAGTCCATGCTAAGGTGCTATATAGAGCACTTAGGCCCTCTTTGACCTGTGCTGGGTGAATTTGAGCGAAATTCACATAGGGTTTGGGGAATATTCTTATCTTCTAGAGCCTCCTAGAAGATTCCCACACTTAGCATCTCCTATGAGCTCGAAAATGGATGAGGAATGAGTTAAGATACCTCGTATCCTCTCATCCCTTGCTCCATGGAACTAATTCTAAGTTTTGAAGGCCATTCAATACCCTCGTTGATGACAAAACCTCTGCCATCTTCCTATAAATTGAGCACTCATCTAAGTGATCAGGGGCTGGACTTTGATGAATTGTAAGGAGATAATGTTAGTTTGAGAATTGAAACTATTGTAAGTGTCGTTATGCTGTCGGAATTTTATGCTTATGATGTGATGTGGCTGGAACCAAAGCTGGAAGAGTGACTTTGAATCAGGCTTCATGGTTGTAATTCTTCCTTCTATTCAATAAAGTATTTACACCTTTTTCCATATGCTTATCTTGATATATGATGCTTATATGTGTGAATGTATCTGATTCCATTTACTTCTAATCAATAGATATTTTGCTTTGATTTGTTCTTTGTCTTATGTTGATGTTTATAGGTACTTCTCAAGCATTTTAAGTATGGGAAGGAGCAACAGGATCGATACAAAGGAGACAAGAGGAAAGAGAAAGTACAAGTAGGTTCTCTCATTCTCTTTGTCTTTTCTATTTTTTATAAAAAAAGGTTAAGGTGCTTGAAATTGTTGTTCTAGATATGGCTATTTATCTATTGAATTAGTATTTATCCGTAGATACCAAATTCTTCACAACACTCTCCCTCTCACCATTTTCCTCACGTCTCTTCCGCTCTTGGCATCATAATCTCCCCCCGAAGTGAGAATACATGAGACTCATATATAGGAGGAGCAACCAATTCTTGTCATAAAAGAGGAGTAATGTGTATGCATTTGATTCCATTTAGAGGAGTGTATTTTATGCCATTAAGGAGAGGTATGCATGCCTTAGTTAAGGAGAGTGTAACATATGCATTAAAGAGAGCGTAAGAGGAATATATTATGACATATTTGTAATGAGTGAAAAGGAATATGCTATTCTTTGATGAGTGCATAAAATAGAGTGTAATGTATTATTTAAAAGAGAGAGAGAGAGAGTTACATAGAGCCATGAAAGTCATGAAGGAGATGTGTGAATTGATTGAGGAGATAAAGTTGACTTGTAATTCCTTTTTAATAATAATATCGTAGTCTCATAAAAGATAAGAATAATATTAATAATATTGAGGATTCAATCAAGATTGAACTATTAGGATTGGTTAATGATAAGTTAAGTCATTTTTCTTCAACTCCGCTTGATTACCAATTTATGCAAGGTGATTTACTATTTTTGGAAAGTCATGCTTGAGATGCTAGACATGACTTTCTATTTTTAGAAAGTCATTCCGGAATTTTGAGAATGAAATTTTATTTAAGGAAATTCATCCATGAGTGGTATTTTTCTTCTGAAGAATAGGGATTCCGCACCCCTATTTTATGCATCTCCATGCCTTAGTAGATTGAGGACTTCACGCCTTGATCTACTCCAAAGATCCAAGATTGGACAACTTGTTGTTTTTAAATATTTAGGACTCTACGCCCTAAATATAAAAGACTCCACATACTTATCTTTCTTGGATTTAGGACTCCACTCTCTAATTTCCATGCCCTCACATCTACTGTGCTTTGAAACTTTGCATTTCTCCATATGGTATTGATTGTGAGCTTTTACCCATCTGATGGTTTGCTGGTAAGGCCTTGTTCAAAGACCTGCACACATTATAATCTCATAGATCAAAGGAATCAAATGAATTTCATAATGAAATTAACTTAATCACATTTACTAATAATGATGCATGAATTCCATAGTCATTTTGAATAAATGACTTCCACAGTCATTCATATTGAACATCCTTGTTGGAAAATGACTAGGTAGGCTACCACATCCTACTTAGTATAACATTAGACATATATAATAAAAAAAAAGCATGTATCATCCATAAATCATAACTAACCATCTATTCCACTTAACCATGAGCATCCATGGGTCTATGTGTCTCAATCTTGGATCACCATCCACATCATACACCTACTTCATAAATCAGATGCAAAAAGAGAAACATATGTATAACATTTACTTGATCAAAACCATCTAATACAGATAATCAAAGATACCACACATAAGAGGAAATATAACTATAAAACATTGTTCCCCTATCCAGTGATTAATATGCCATACATAAACATAAAAGGAAGTATAACTATGTGTACAAAACATTATTCCTCAATCAAGTCATCAATATGTCATATATATAACTCATCAAAAATCACCCTTGATAGGAGTGAAAAAACTATACTAGAAAAAAATGGGACACTACATACCACTGGAAGGAAGCTTCAACTTCCTTACTGAAGGCTCCAACCCTCAATACCCCCGTGGACCATGTTTCATAAATTTCATACTGGATACACCTGATACAACACATCACAACTATAGGCCACATTTCATCAAATTTTCAGAATGGACCGACTACCATCATTTAAGCTCAACATCAAATATCAAAACTAAAACTGATCACTCCAACAAATCACTCAGTCATCAACTGAATAAACCAATATCTGACCCAACTGAATCAATTGAAACCCAATTCAATCAGCTTATTCTCAAACAACCCAAAAAATTTGAGCACTGTAACCAAAACACTAAAACTAAATCCAAATAATGCATCAACTTACTGAATCAATTGAAAGCCCTGATCAATAAACTATTAGAATATATACACTACCTTTTTGTAGCAAACCCGCGTGTATATGTGACTTACTTGAAGCATACTCACATACGTATCTCAAAAAATTGAACCCTGAAACTAAACCATTGCTATTCTAAAATAAATAATTAATCATACACAGATCCAGTGCATCATTCTCAGATAATCACATAACCATAATTGATCTTCAATCACAAACAACTAATAGGTTCATTATTCTTCAATCAATCAATCCTTAATAAAAAAATCAATGTTAAGCCCAGATCATCAACCAAGACTTCATTGAAAGACAACATAAATAGAACAGGGTTGGTTAGACTGATCAAACATATTTTTCAGCAAAACCCTAGCTTATATACACATTTTCCTCAAAAAATGTCCACGTGTATATGTGTTTCTCCATAATCAAATCCCCGTATAGATCTGAATATATATGCAACTTACTAGCGTTAAACCCACATGTGCATGCGCCTTTCAGGTTATCAAACCCTCATATAGATATGTAATTACTAGCACAAACCTTTGTTGGATAACATAACTTCAAACATACCCATATCTCAACATACACATAACGATCATACATCAAGGCACTATCATCACTAGTCAAATCAACCCATAATCAAAATTTTCATTTTAGATCTATTGGATCTGATCCATCGTCAAATTCCTAGGTGCATACTTAGTTTAGATCAATAATAGCCCATTACATGCACACTTTCTTCAAATCTAACTATTCATGAAATATTCATCACTTGCACACATCAAACACTTTGATATTAATGGTATCCTTGGATGGGATCAAATGTTCATTGTGGGACTCAATACCATAGGTCAACAACATGGTAAAGGCACTTGTTATTTGGAATACCATGGTTCAGAATATGTACGCACTTTTTCTTTTACATACCGGCATGTGTACATGAATTTTCTTTACAGGTCTTGTGTATACTCTAATTTGATTCACCAAGCCTGAGTGTGTACACGACTTTGCTTCATAGAACCTGTGTATACTTTCTTTTGCTTCACCCAACTTGCGTATACTTATTCAAACTTCATATTTATCATTCTTTCATCTCTGAAATCATAATCCTTTTCTGTCACATGTAGACATATCCTGTTGACATTTGTATCAAGTATATTTCCATGAAAGGACAACCCATCAAGTAGGTTTCTATCAAGGACAACACATTAGTCATAATGCCAACAACAAGGTGCATGTGTGGTATGGGAACAAACCTATGGTTTGGTAGTCTACAATTCTTTGGCACCTCACAAGGATGATGCCATCCCCATTGGAGCCAATTTTAGTATCATATGTTATAGTAATTAGAGTAAAAGTTTTGTCTTCATAGAGATCAACTCAATAAGATATGTTAAAGTTTGAGTGGTAAATAAAGATCAAGTTGGCAATGTTTTAAAAGGTATAGGTTTATTAAGTCTAGGGTAATGTGTTATCCAAATAATGAGTGAAGATAGTAGTGTCTCTTTATTTTCTCATCATTGGGACAAGTTAGTGGTGTATTTTCAAGTTAGTTGCAAGGTCATATCATATACTTCCTAATATCATTATAACCACAAGTTGTTGTTGCGCTTCTCCATTATGTTGCACTTGAACATTTCAAATTAGAAAGTCATCATTATAGTTTAAGGGAGTCCTGGGCCATGTGGAAGATTGAAAATACATGCATTATATCTCAAGAAGGAATAAATTAGGTATCTTGTTCTCCTCATACACTCTGAATAAAAAATGAATGTTGTCGAGTTTTGGCTGCAGTGTATTTGTTACACTACTGTCGAAGGCATTAGGATTTGATAAAAATTAGGGTTTTTGGAAATATTTACTACATATGGAGGTCCAAGAAGATATTTGATATTTTCAACATCATTCATCAACTATTTTACCCAGTCAGAGACTTCAACATTTGGTCAAAATCATGCGAGTGAATTTTTTGTGCTTAGCTGCTACTCTTTTGCTGTAGGTGATGATTTTCAAGAAGGGAGGTTTACAATTTGGATTGATAATTTCTAATATTAATTTGATGTTTACAAATTTTTATTCCACTTTTTTGACACATTCATAAGTACATGAGATGATAAAAAGCATGAAAATGATGAATTTGTTGCATTTTGTTGCTGCATGTTTTTTGAAGAAGTGCGTTGCTATGTTTTTTACTGTTTTAACAATTAACTTCAATATCGAATTTTGAACAAAGGGAAATAAAAATTTTAAAAAACCAAATAGGATTTTTCCAAACACTAGCTAAATAAAAAAAATCGTCCTTCATTTTCTTCACAAGTGTCATAGGTTGGAAGATTTGAATGAATCTTTATAGCCTATTTTTCTGATTTCGTCATTTCTAGTTTTAGCCATGATATTTGGGCACATATTCTAAGGATCTGGAGAAGAATTTTCGAATAGTGAGAGATTTTTCTCTCGAGCACAATCTCATCTACAAAACATCCTTTGGTTTTGTAAAAAGTGTCATGATTCAAGAGATAAAATCTAATTTTTGACCCCTATTTTCTAGAAATTCGGTCCCTATTTCTTAATAGGTAGTTCTGAATATTAATGTAACTAACTCTATATTTGGGGAAATAGTTGAACTTGACCTCCTTACAATTATTTTGTAAATTTATATAAGAAATTTGTTGGTTGGTCAGGGTGTGATAGAGAAGACATTGAGCATTGTATAGTTTCATTAAAACGTTTCAGTGAATGATGAAGGCCGAAGTCTACTTTTTCAGAGATTCGTGTGTCAGTCATTTATGGTTATGTTTATCTCTTGTTTTTGTTTCATTATCTTATGTTATTTCCATGCTTAAATGTCATGTCTTCAAATTCTAGTTAAGCCAAATTTATTTTAAAATTCACTTTTAAGTGATTTGCTATAAGTAACTGAATATTTTAGTGTTTTTTTCCTCCATTGTAATATCTAGAATTTATCCCCAACTAGATTCTTTAGATGTTATCAATTCCACTACTCCTCTTCCCACCTCTATACAATGAAATTTGAAAAAAACACCATAAGGATTTCCTACCTTGAACATGTCCAAGGATTCCTCATTTTCCCATCATATCGCTGAAAATCATTAGCTCAATATGACTACATACGCAATTGATTTTACCTCTCCCTTGCTATCAAACTATTAAAACCTATTCCTCTCTGATCTTAATAGTTAGTGTAAAACCTAAGATAATCAAGCATCTAAGTGACTGAATATTCATATAGTGAGAGCCCTCTTTGAAGCTAGGAGGATTCGAGTTTTAAAGTAGTTTGGCATTACCTTTGGGTTCCTCTCCTCATCTTGTAGGAATTACGAAGTGCTAACAACATTGACAAATATTGCCCACAATTCTAGCAAAACATGAACTATCAACACTTGGATAGACTAAGAGGCTAGGTAATTCATTTTATACATAGATCTAAGACCCTTCCACTAGTCGAGCTACAATAAGGATTTCAAATCCATTTCAAGATCCTTAAAAGTACCAGGACTAGATGGGATATAAATGTCATCGCACAACATTGTTAAGGGCATCCTACTGCTTTATGAGAAAAACTCCAAGACCAAGAAATTCCAAAGAAAAACCCACTAGGGATGTATTAAATAGATTAGTTTCACAACACAAGAAGGGATTAATGAGACTTTCCACTCATTTATGAAAACGTGACACCTAGACAAATCCTCAAGGATCCATCGACATAAAAGAGAAGGTTTTTGGATTCCCGACCCTTCCTTCTCCGGAGAAGAGCTAAGGAAAAATATGGACATGAGATTATAATGTGCCATTTTTTAAAGATATTTTTCTTAGGGTATCAATATAAATGAGAAAATATTTACACCTCAAGGAACCAACCATGACTTAAGGAATGGAGAGATTAGTGAGACAAAAATATATCTCCATGCTACCTTGGCCCATATAGGATCATTTTTTTCCTTGAGCATCTACGCCATAATTTAGATGCTTGTACATGTGGAGAAAGCCTAGAATTTCTCAAAATGAGAGGTAGTTACTATAATATTTGGACCCAAAGAGAAATATCACAACATGTCATCATTAAAGCCTTGGTCACCTAATAGATCACAATCATTGAGTCACCAAAGACCATTATCTTAGTCATTTTCTTTGCAATATCTAGTTCCAACCCTTTCTAAAAGGTGATAAACTCCGCTTGATTATTTATCACAAGGAAAATCCCTCAAGTACATTGAGAAACAAATTTTCCATTGGGGGTAATTAGAACCCACCCTGCTCATACCTCCCCCAAAATTGGTGCATTTTTAACGTAAGAAGGAAGGTTTGTTTCCTTTGAAAGTAGCAAACTTAAAGGAAAAATATGACTCAGACCCATCTATGCAAAGCAAATGTTGGTCATACTACATGCAGTTAAGAAATGTCATCCATACCCAATAGGAAGACACTCGAAACAAAAACCATATCATGATAGTTTTGTTGCCATTATGATATAGGTGTTGTCCTTGATGACAACGCATTCATAGGTCAATTCAGTTTTGATGAAAGGCAACCCACAGTGTAACAGATCCATTCAGATGTAGCAGGGCATTGGTAGAGAAGAACATGAATATGGAACTAAAGTCTACTAATCAGAATGAAGAATTTGAAGGTAAAGGATGGTGAAAAGCAGTTTAAGATGTATACGCAGGTCCACTTAGTCAAAACAACGTATACACACAGGTCAACAAAACAAAAAGTGCATATATGTATACACACACTCCCACAAGAGGAAAAGCACGTACAGGTTGGAAAATCAAGGAATTTCAAGAGTAAAGAATACCAAGGGTCAATACCATGGTATTAGCCCACAATATTGAGTGGAATAATGACTATTTGGTCCTACCCAAGAATACCACGAGTCCTAAGTGGCTTTGGTTTGAGGTATTGAGAAAGGCCTAAAACTATAAAAGGAGGAGAAGATCATAAAGCCAATCTGTGCAACTAAAAAGGGTTTTTAAGGAATACTTCTATCTGAAGTATATTTTATGCTGCAGGGGCTATGTTTGTGATTTGATCTGAAATATTTTGTGCACCTTGAATTCAATGTTGGGTGAGGATCATGAGACCTAAAATGACTTATCAATGAATGGTATGATATTGGATAGGCTAGATCTGATTGCGTACAACTTTTTTATTCTTTAAATGTCATGGTTTGAGTTTGTCTGAAGTTTAGAATAGCAGCGAAGTTATGAGTTAATATTTGCAGATATATACACTCATTTGTCTCAGTAAAAGTGTGTGTACATGAAGGTTATACTCTTTCAAGTAGCGTATACAAAATAAAATATTATTCTTCAATATTTGACTGAGTTATTTGATCAGTTCTATTGTTTTACTGCTCTCTGTCAATGAAGTCTTCTTAGATCTGAATGTAAAATTGAATGCACAAGGAGTTTGATATCTGATTGATTGATTATATAAGTGAGAAGGGTGATCTATGCTATTGCTTGTGTAAATATCTGTAAATTGACAGTAGATTTTCAGTATATTGCTGGTTGGTATAGACTTGATTCAGATGTTTCATGTTTCAGTAGTTTTGAAGATATACACAGGTTTGATTAAAGGAAGTAGCGTATACACACAGGTTGGGTTCAGTAAAGTAGCGTATACATTTTGATGCATGATTTTTGAGGTTGCAACTGGTTCTGAATGAAAATGCAAGTTTTTGGGTTCAACACAGTGTTCTGGTGATAGTGATATGACTATTTAGATTAACTAATTATTAGTTGATGCATTTTGAAAGTTTTGATGGGTCCAGTATGACAATTTAATGAAACGAGGCCTTCATTTGTATTATTGTGTGCCAGGAGCATCCATTCTAAAAATTTATGAAACATGGTCCATGGAAGAAGAGAGAAGGTCGAAGCCTTCTGTAGGCCGACGCCTATGTACTAGTAAACTCATTGGCTAGTACAAGAGATAATGGGTTGCAACTCCCTTCCAGTAGAAGCTAGAAAATGAGAGAAGGTTGTAGCCTTCTGTAGGTGGGTGCCTGCATACTGGTATGAGTCTACACCAATACAAGATTGTAAACAAATTTTCTTATTACTAAAAGAAGACAGAGATGACAACAGTAGGTGGTTTTCACCCACATTGGGTTTCCACCTTAAATCTTGGTGTTCATGTGTGTTTCTTATGTGTGATGGTTTATTCAATTTTTTGATTGTGGTGTTTAATAAGTTACTGATGCTTTGTTTATAGATCAACACATGATAAATTAACTAAATCACAAGTTCTCTTGGTATAAGCCGGTTTCACTAATCACAGTAGTGTGTACACGCTAGTTCACTTCATAGAAGTAGTGTATATAAATTAGTTTGGGAAATGAAAATTTATTGATTTGATAATACTTATTCACTCCCCTCTCTCAGTTTTATTTCCAATAATTGGTATAAGAGCAGGTCCTTCAAAGGAAGATTGATTGCTTGAAAGAAGATCTTTCAAGATGAATAATCACAAATGCATGGGATCCATCAGACCAACAATCTTCAATGGGAGCAACTTAGTATATTGGAAAATAAGAACCAGAGCCTATCTACAATCTCCTAGAGCCGATGTTTGGGAAATTTTGAAAGGAGGATATCATTTTCCAACAGCAACTCCTACAGACACTGTAGTTAAGAAGTTATACGAAACTAATGCCAAAGCTGTCAATACGTTATTGGGAAGTTTGTTAGAATCAAAATTGTTCAAAGTCATGCAGCTCAAGACAGCCAAAGAGATATGGGACAAAATCATCCAAAGCTACGAAGGAGACTCTCAGGTAAAACCTGCTAAGCTTCAAACTCTTAGAATTTAGTATGAAACTCTTAAGATGCATAGTGATGAGAGTGTTGCTAGTTAATTTTTACATAATGAGATTGTTAATTGTATGAAGAATCTGGGTGAATAGATAGAGGAAGCAACTTTAGTTGATAAAATTTTGAGATCTTTGTCTTCTAAATTTGAGTCAAAAGTGTTTGCCATAGAAAAAAAATAGGATCTTCAAACTATTACTGTGACTCAACTCCATGGAATCCTAACTTCCTTTGAAATGAGAAAAGTAGGTCCATCAGATATGAGAGAAGCCACTTTTAAAGCATTAGCAAAGGGAAAAGAAAAGGAAGAGAACAATGAATCATAACACATTTCAGGAGAAGAAGATGAGGTAAATTTTGTTAAGAAGATTCAACAGGGTTCCGGAAGATTCATAGATAAGCTACCTTTAAAATTCTTTGCTTGTGGTAGACTTGGCCATTATGCTGCCAAATGTCCTCATAAATATAAATATGAAAAAGGAAAGGAATATGCAAAAGGTAATAGAAAATAAGTTGTGAATAGAAGGAGTTACTATATGCATGAAGATAGTGATGGCTTATCCAATAGTGATGAAGATAAAATTGACCAAGATTATAGACTACTCATGGCTTATGACGATGATGATTTTTTGGATGCCTTAGAAGAGGAATACTTTCATGAAGAAATAACTAAACTCAAAATATATTTACAAGAAAAGAATGTGATCATCGATACATTGACACACTAACTCACTAAAAGAGAAAAACACAATGAAAATCTAGAATGTGAAATTGTGGGTCTAAGAAAAGAACTTGAGAAGAAAAAATATCTTAATCTTAGATTTGCTAAAGGATCTAAAACTTTAAATGAAATCATCAAAATTCAGCGTTCTCCTTTGATACATTCAAGTCTTTGATATATTGAATAATCATCTCAACCACAGAAGTCGCCAGCCTCCACTAGAAGCTATCTTGATGCAAAAAAGACCAGTGAATAGTATGTCAATCATTAGAAAAGGCCTAAAATTACTCATAAGGTAAATCATGCCCAATTTGCTCCAACGATGAATATTAGTAGAAGCTTCAACGAACAGGTAAACAATGCCAAAAGATTCTATGATCATTGAAACTTATTTAATGGGCAATGTTTTTCATGTCATAACTTTGGGCATAAGGCTGCTTAATGTGTTGCTTACAAAACCATCATTACTAGAGAAGTACAAAATTGAAGGAGTGTAACAGGAATAAAGAAAAGTTCCTATAATAAATTTTCTCCTCTTGAAAATGAAGCAGAATGTCAATTTGTAAAAACTTTTGGTCATGAAGAATCTGAATGCGGGAGAAAATTTCGGCCATCACTTCAAAAGGAGCAAACATCATTAAATACCAAGATATGGAGAAAGAAGGAATCTCAATCAGAGAGATGTGGCATAGCTTTGTATGCAGAAGGACAAGAAAATCAGTGGTACATCGACAGCAGATGCTCCAAACACATGGCAGGTGATAAAGAGAAACTTCATTCATATAATGATTTAGAAAAGGAAAAGAATGTCTCATTTGGAAATGACACTGCCATTAAAGGTAAAGGTTTTGTATTCTTGAAAGAAAATGTTAAAGCTGGAAATGTCATGTATGTAGATGGTTTAAAGCATAACCTGTTGAGTGTCAGTCAAATGTGTGATCAAGGAAATGAAGTTGCGTTTCTATCAAATGGATGTGTGGTTCATGAGCTTGATACAGGAAAGACCGTGATCAAAGGAACAAGAACTCCAAACAACTTATACATACTCAAATGAGAACAAGAACAATGCTATCTAAGCAAAACCGATGAAAATTGGCTATGGCATAGAAGATTGGGACATCTAAACTTTTCTCAAATAAGAAAAGCATGCAGGCTCAAGGAAGTTCTTGATCTTCTAGATATCAGCATCTCAGAAAATACCATATGCAAACCATGTCAAGTCGATAAGAAAACTAGAGTTCACTTCAATGAAAAAGAAGGATCAACAAGTAAACTGCTTGAACTCATCCATATTGATTTATGTGGACCAATAAGGAAAATGTCACCTCGTGGAGAAGAATACTTTGTTTTATTTATTGATGATTTTTCCAGGATGTGTTGGACATGTATACTAAAGCATAAGGATGAAACATTTGAAATTTTAAAGCCTTCAAAGATTTAGCTGAAAATGAATCAGATCGAAAAATAAAATGTATCAGATTTGATCGAGGGGGAGAATTCATATCGGATGAATTATTTGAGTTTTGTGAACAAAATGGAATAAAGAGGCAATTCTTTGTTGCAAGAACTCCTGAGCAAGATGGCGTGGTGGAAAGAATGAATAGAACAGTTCAACAAATGGCTCGAGAAATGCTTGATGAATCTGGAACTCGTACAACCTTCTGGGGTGAAGCTGCATTTGTTGTCGTGACTATTCTCAACAAAGCAAATGTTTGTATAAATAGCAATCAAACTTGATATGAACTTTGGTATGGTAAGCCTCCTACTATAAAAACCTTTATAGTGTTTGGAAGAAAATGTTTTATCAAAAGGACCGATGAAAAACTTCGTAAGGTCAAACCCAAAGCAGACAAAGGAATTCTTCTTGGTTATTCACCCAGAAGTAAAGGATACAAATGTTATAATAAAAGGCTTCAGAAAATTGTTGAAAGCATTGATGTTGTAATTGATGAAGCATGCAAAAATAAGGAACAAATGAAATAAATAGAGGAAAATGATAGTGAGGAAGTTGGTGAATGCTTTCCCGCATCAAATCAAAATTTTATAGAAGAAGAAACCAATGAACCACCAAAAGAAGATACAACAAATAGGGAAAATACTCCATCCAGGTATGTTCAAAAGAATCATCCATAATCTCAAATTATAGGAGAAAAGGGGGCTGGTGTACATACAAGAAGAACTATTACAGGGACCTCAAGCTATCTAGCATTACTATCCTCCACTGAACCTCAGAATGCAAATGAAGGTTACAAAAATGAATGTTGGGTCAAGTCCATGGATGAAAAACTTGACCAAATTGAAAATAATGATACTTGGGAGTTAGTTCCTAGACCTCATGATAAAAATGTTATAGGAACAAAATGGATATTTAAGAACAAGTTGAATGAAAATGGAGAAGTTATTAGAAACAAGGCCAAACTTGTTTGTAAAGGGTATGCTCAAGAAGAAGGTATAGATTTTGAAGAAACTTTTGCACCTATTGCCAGATGTGAAGCTATAAGGATGTTTCTTACTCTATCTAGTTTTCGAAAATTCGAAGTATATCAAATGGATGTAAAATTAGTCTTCCTTAATGGAGAATTAGAAGAAGAAGTTTATATTGAACAGCCAGAAGGATTCATTCTTGGAAATGATACAAAACTCGTATGCAAGATTAAAAAGGATCTATATGGTCTGAAACAAGCTCCAAGGGCTTGGTATTACCACCTTGACAAATATCTACAACAACAAGGTTTCACAAAAGGTTTTACAGATAACAATTTATACACAAAGGTTGAAAATGATAAATTGCTAATTATTGTTGTTTATGTTGAAGATATCATCTTCAATAGCAATGAAGAATCCATGAGTCTAAATTTTACTTCAGTAATGTAGCAAGAATTTGAAATGTCCTTACTTGGTGAACTTACTTATTTTCTTGGTCTAAAAGTACAACAAACAAAAGATGGTATCTTTCTTTCACAAACCAAATATCTCAAGCAGATCTTGAAGAAGTACATAATGGAAGATTCTAAACCAGTATGTACTCCAATGGTAACAGGATGCAGTCTCAGTTCTAACGATGAATCACCAACAGTAAACCAACCAACTTACAGATCTATGAATGGAAGTTTGCTTTATATAAGAGGTACTAGACCTAATATCATGCATGCAGTAGGAAATGTTTGAAGGTTCCAAGAAAATCCAAAGGAATCACATCTACATGAAGTCAAAAGAATTTTCAAATATCTTCAAGGAATTCAGGAAATTGGACTATGGTATCCTAAAGATATAAACCTTACTCTTCATGCATATATAGATGCAGATTGGGCATGAAATGTTGGTGATCGAAAGAGCACTGGAGGAGGTGCATTCTATATGGGTTCTTGTTTAGTGTCATGGTTCAACAGGAAACAAGGTTTGATTGCCTTATCTACAACTGAAGCAGAATATTTGGCTACTGCATCTTGCTGCACATAACTGCTTTGGATGATGCAAACATTGCAAGGCATTTGGATCACATTTACTCCACCCATCTCCATTTTATGTGATAATACAAGTGCCATTAGTATTTCGAAACATCTTGTCATGCACTCCAAGACCATGCACATACCCATTAAGTACCATTTTCTATGGGAACATTTGCTTGAACAAAAGGTTAAATTGGAGTATGTTCCCTCCAAAGAACAAGTTGCTGATATATTCACTAAACTACTTTCCAGAGAAACATTTGAATATCTCAGATAAAAGCTGGGAGTAGTTGCTGCATCATCCTGTTGTTCAACCCAGTTTTCAGAGGAAGGTCGTTATACATAGCTTTCATGAAGTATAGTCATGTATACACACGGGTTTCTGTGGCTGAAGGAGCATATATGTTTTTCTAACAAAAAAACAGTGGGTCAAACTCTGATATGGGTGCTATGTCTGATATTGATGATTACAGTCTAACGATATGCTTTTTTCATTGTTTTTTATCTAACTGACAAAGATGCCTTGATGAATGACTTGTTGACAATGCACAGGAAGCACAGTTTCAAGGGGAGCATTAGCCTTCACTCACATTCAACATTGTTGGTGTCACGGTTACTGTGTTAAACTATGGCTTTAGATACTTATATCATTTGTTGCATAAGCCATGTAAAGATCTAGGGTGTGATATGACTTTTTTTTGTCATGGTCTATATTTCAGTGAGTCCTATTGGACATATGATGTAATTTGTATCCCCACTTTGCATGGGATGGATGATGTAATAATTGTTGTATGTATTTCATGTATAAATAATTGGTATATCCCCACTTGGTTGGGTGGATGAGTCAAATATGTTGTTTCCCTACTTGGTTGGGTGATTGATGTATGTATGAGTCGTTGGTCATAGGGAGGTCATACTCACTTAGTTGAGTTATAGAGTCATGTTATTCTTTTGAAACATATCTCTGCAGACTTAGCATGTACTCAGGGGGAGCATGGACAATATAATGTATATCAAAGGGGGGTGAACTTGGCCTGCCCTTTGCCCTTGATGTCAAAGGGGGAGAGTATTTTGGTTTTGCTTATTATCTCTAATAGTTTATACAACTTGCAGTAATCAACACCATCATGGTTTCCATCAAGTCCAAAGGGGGAGATTGTTGGCATTATGATAAAAGTCTTGTCCTTGATTGAAACTCATTCACAGGTCAGTTCAGTTTTGATGAAAGGAAACCCACAGTGTAACAGATCCATTTAGATGTAATAGGGCATTGGTACATAAGAACAAGAAGATGGAACTAAAGTCTACTAATTAGAATGAAGAAGTTGAAGGTAAAAGATGGTGAAAAATAGTTTAAGATGTATACGTAGGTCCACTTAGTCAAAACAACATACACATGCAAGTCCACTGAACAAAAAGCACGTATATGTATACACGCACTCCCACAAGAGGAAAAGCATGTACAGGTTGGAAAATCAAGGAATTTCAAGAATATAGAATACCAGGGGTCAATACCATGGTATTATCCCATAATATTGAGTTGAGTAATGACTATTTGATCCCACCCAAGAATACCATGGGTCCTAAGTGGTTTTGGTCTGCCGTATTGAGAAAGGCCTAAAACTATATAAGGAGGAGAAGATCATAAGGCCAATGTGTGCAAGTGGAAAGGGTTTCTAAGGAATACTTCTATATGAAGTATATTTTATGTTGCAGGGGCTATGTTTGTGATTTTATCTAAAATATTTTGTGCACCTTGAATTCAATGTTGTATTGGGATCATGAGACCTGAAATGACTTATCATTGAATGATATGATATTGGTTGGGCTAGATCTGATTGTGTACACATGTTTTATTCTTTAAATGTCATGATCTAAGTTTGTTTAAAGTCCGGAATAGCAACGAAGTTATGAGTTAATATTTGTAGATCTATACACTGGTTCGTCTCGGTAAAAGTGTGTGTACATGCAGGTTCTACTCTTTCAAGTAGTGTATAGAAAAGAAAAGCCTATTCTTCAATATCTGACTGAGCTATCTGATCAGTTCTTTTGTTTTACTATTGTTTTTCAATGAAGTCTTCTTAGATCTGAATGTAAAACTAAATGCATAAGGAGTTTGATATCTGATTGATTGATTGTATAAGTGAGAAGGGTGATCTTTGCTACTGCGTATGTAAAGCTCTGTAAATTGACAGTAGATGTTTAGTATATTGTTGGTTGGTATAGACTTGATTTAGAAGTTTTATGTTTCAGTAGTTTTGAAGGTATGCACAAGTTTTATTAAAGGAAGTAGTGTATACACATAGGTTGGGTTCAATAAAGTAGCGTATACATTCTAATGAATGATTTTTGAGGTTGCAGCTAGTTCTGAATGATAATGCAGGCTTCTGGGTTGAACACAGTGTTTTGGTGACAATGATCTGACTATTTAGATTAACTGATTATTGGTTGATGCAACTTGAAAGTTCTGATGGGTTTGGTATGAAAATTTGATGAAACGAGGCTTTCATGTGTATCGTTGTGTGCCAGGAGTATCCAGTCTAAAAATCTATGAAACATGGTCCCTAGTAGAAGAGAGTAGTTCATAGCCTTCTATAGGTCGGCGCCTACATTCTAGTAAACTCATTGGCTAATACAAGAGCTAGGGGGTTGTAGCTCCCTTCTAGTAGAAGCTGGAAAATGAGAGAAGGTTGTAGCCTTCTGCAAGTGGTTTCCTGCATACTGGTATGAGTATGCACCAGTACAAGATTGTAAACATATTTTCTTATTATTAAAAGAAGACAGATACAACAGCAGCAACTGGTTTTCACCCACATTGGGTTTCCACCTTAAATCTTGGTGTTCATGTGTGTTGCTTATGTGTGATGGTTTATTCTGTTTTTTTACTGCACTACTTAATACGTTACTGATGCACTAGTTATAGATCAACACATGATAGATTAACTAAATCACAAGTTCTTTTGGTATATGCTGGTTTCACTAATCACAATAGCATGTACATGCTAGTTCACTTCACAAAAGTATCATATATAGATTAGTTTGGGAAATGAAAAATTATTGATCTAATATACTGATTCACTCCCCCTCTTAGTATTATTTCCAACAAGTTTGAATTACTTCTTCTATAAATGACTATCTTCAGAAGAGAAATAAAATTGGGATACAAAAAAGTTGGGTTAATAGTTTGAAATTATATAGAGAAAGGTAAAAAAAAAATATTGTTGTAGAAGCAATCTAAAGGAAAGAGGAAAAAAAATGGTTTACAATGTCCTATCTCCATTCCACAATCTGAATGGTTGGAATAAGTAAGGATAGAATGGAAGAAAGATGAGAAAATATGAAATATCATTCAATAGCTATAGGAGGACCCTAGTGCCATAGAAAAAATTACATGTAAAATTGATTTTTTATGGTATTAATATTTCATATACATATGCGATAATTATCAACTAAAACAAAATAACCTTTTGGAATTACATACTTCTCCTATATTAGGACATTCAGTTTCTCTTAAGACATACTACAGGCTCAAGAAAGATTTTTTTGGGGTAGCCCTAAATTAGATGTGCAAAAATTTGTGTTAGAATGTGTGGTATGCCAACTAAATAAATGAGAGATGATCAAGACCCCAAGGCTCCTTCAACCATTAGCTATACCAATCTAGTGTTTCAAATAAGAAGTTTCAATGATTTTTTTTTACAGATTTACCCAAATCTAAATGAAATAGTATCATTATGCTAGCAATAGATTGAATGAAAAAGCATTACCACTTTTTCTCTTTTTCTCATTGTTTTGAAGAAGGTATAGTGGTGTAATAATTCATGTAAATAGTCCAAAAGATACATGGAATACCAAATATTTTTGTAAGTGACAGGCATCTAATTTTCAATGGGAATTTTTGGGCGGAATTATTTTCTTGTTTCGATACTCAATTGGCCCACAACTCATATTACCAACCTCAATATGATGGGAAAATGGAGATAGTGAATAAATGTTTAGAAGGATATCTATGTCACTTAACATCCAATACACAAATATAATGGGTCGAATGGATTCCCTTGCTATAATGGTGGTACAACACATCCTTCCATACTTCATCAAAAATGTCACCATTTATGGAAATTTATGGATGTCATCCTCCATCCATCACATCACCCTTAAAACGGGTTATAAAGGCTCAAGCAATAAATGTCCACATATATCATCAACAAGATGTTGTAAAAATATTGAAGGATAATTTGGTTATAACACAAAATAGGACGAATAAAAAAGTAGATCAAAATTACAGTGAAAGGGAATTTGAATTTGGGGCTTGGGTATTTGTGAGACTACAACCATATAAACATATGTCCTTCAGGAAACAAACTAAGGATAATAAATTGTCTCCAAGGAGTTATGGCTCCTATAATATTTTTCAAAGGATTGGAAGTATGGTTTATAAATTGGGGTTTCATGTGTCTTCACGTGCACATCCAGTCTTTCATGTTTCTTTCTTAAAGAATGAAATAGATGACAAGATCCAAATCCAAAATACTCTACTAGAGATTAGTGAAGAAGGGAAAGTAACATTAGGACCAAAAACAATTTTGGAAATAAGGGCTAAGTAGCTGAGAAATCAAGTAATTATTAAGTACCTCATTAAATGGAAGAACCTACTAGTGGAGGAAGTGACATGGGATGATGGGTTGTTATGCAGAAACACCCACATATAGTCAAATGTTGAGGAAAATACCTTTTGGAAGGGGAGGGGAATGCTAAGAATTATATAAACCCCATTGTTAATAGAAAAAAAACCTTATTAAGCCCTAGATATTGAGTGGTAACATTTCTATTCTTATATTCTTATGTGGGGTAGAACCCATCATGGTCTCATTTTGCTATAGCTATGCCCGTTGTCTCCTATATATACACACTAAGGAGACCTAGTCTTAGCATGATCAAATATTTTCTTGTACACACCTTGAATATCGTTATAATTATTGGTTTCTTATCATTTTAAGGTCCAAGGATCATAACACAAAATTGACTTCTACTTTTTAGGTTCTTTCTTGGACTCCTCCTTCAGTTCTTCTTATCCCCTAATTTTCCCTTTGATTCCAAGATTGTTTTCTAGAACTTCCATAAGGGGTTTCATATTATGGTACATATATATGACCTACACTTCCAACCTTGAGAATCTCTTATTTTCTCAACCTTGAGGGTTATTATAAATAAATTCATTGGCCATGGTTGGAGTTTTATGGGTTCTTGTATCCCATGTAACTTGTCATAAATACCTAAAGAAACCTGTTATGATAGTAGTATGATAAGTAAACTGCCATGGATATTCCACTGGACAATTTGTCATAAGAATCTATTAAAATAAAGAGAAGCCTATGCTATGAAGGGTTATTTCCTTAAGATTATAGTTTTGTTATTATTGATTCTTTTTTTTATTCATGCAATATATAAAACATGGAAAAATATCATACTGAAATATAAACACCCACCAATCAAACTGAACACCAATTGATTCTTTGTGAAAGCCTTCTAGGAGAAGACCTAGCTGAAAAGTGAGGTTTCTTCGCTCTCCTTCATCTAAAATGGAAATGATGAAAATACAAAGGATAAGGAAATATCCATGGACTAACATGAGAAATATGTCCCATGGGATGATACATAATACAAATCCTCCTCTCTTCTTCTCTCTTTCTATCGAATCTCAATTACTTTTCTCTACTATAGAATAAAATATACTCAAGTAGAATGTAATCCCTTTTTCTCCTATTGGCCAAGTTAAAACACAACTTGATAACAAAATAGGGCTTATGTTTGACTCCAAATCCCAACTTGAGCTACCAATTTTACCATTCTAGAGTCTAATTTATATTCACCATATGGTTAGCCCATTTTCAATGAGTTATGAGGTTGAAGTGGTGTCCTCTCAAATCAGGTGGAATGTCACCTTTTGTGTGGCATAATATTTGCATATGGAGTCCATTTCGAGTCTTTCTTACATTGTTGGTAGAAAGGAATTATATTTTATACTAGCTCCAAGGGTTTTGGAATAATTAATATTTTTTGGATCACATACAACTTTGTCTAATATCTCAAAGTAGAAGGTTTTAGACCCCATTTCTCCAAATTGGGACCTACTCATAAAAATGGCCTTATAAGCTAGTTCCTGAATTATTTTCACTCTATAAAAAAATATAGATGGATGGAAAATAATATAAATATATAATTTGTATCATTCCTCTCCTTCTCATGATCCTCCCATGGTGAACAATGAAACCATACCAAAAAACTAGCAAACATTTGCGCCTCCCATGGTTGACTAAAAATTATTTGTATGATTGATACTAATGAAATTTACATTTTATACATAAAAATAAGTGGATTGAATTAGTTATAGGTTTAGAAGCCCCCCTTGGGTGCCAATGCATCCATTTAATATTCCTAGCATGCTAGTCCTATGTAGATCTAGGAGTTTTCTATACCTATTAATAATCAATAATTGCAGTGAGGAAGCTAAATTGGATATGTTTGCACCAAGATCAATCCATAATTAGATCAAATGTGAGGGATTTTTTGGTGGGCTTGCCTCACTAACCAAAAATTACTTGATGAATATTATTTGTATAGTTCATAGTGAGTAAGTGAATCTCAAGACAATATGTGTTGAAGTGCATTAGAGTGAGGTGAATGATATTTAATGGGTTCAAGAATAAACAACCTAATAATGACCTTTAGTTCCAGATAAATAGTTAAAATTTTTCTCTTTTGCATACATGACCATTACATCTATTTTGTCATTATCATCTATAAATTTCCTTGAAGTTATTAGGAAAACTTTATCTAATGTATTCAAGGTTGAGATTTGAATGAAAAAGAGTCAAAATAGTTAGCATAACTTAGCTACTGGAAGAGGCCAAATGAGTGAAATGAGGCCTCCAACGTGTTCAAATCCAAATAAATTATGCAACGTTTCCCCTTTTAATTAAATTGATTACAAAAAAGTGGCACATGAACATGTTCCACATGAAATGAGTTATGGTTTTTTGGGCATGTGATATTGACAATCCATGGTATTGGCCCAACATTATTAGCCATTTTATATATATTCATGGATGCAATTTCATATTTATTGAAGAGTAATTTATTTTTCCTTTCATTGAATTACCTAGAGATAAGGACTTCAACCCACATATAGGATTCATAATGCAACTTCATCTTATTGGCGTTGGTGTGGGCATGCAAATTTAATCCTCTTTCCAAACTTGAAAAGGAAAATGTTTTCTAACTTGAAATCAAATTTACAACTCTCTTTTTTTCGGAGTTCTTTCCGAGTCCTCATGTCAAATACAAAAAAAATTATTTTTTTCATAGTTTTATATGCAATTCTAGCTCTTATGCCAATGCCAAAACAAATCTATTTTTTAACGTGTCATATATATGCATTTTCATATTTCATTTACTTGCATGCAATTTCAAACTATATCCTTCCTTCCTTTCTTTCTTTCTTCTTTTTGGTTTAGTTTTGAAATTTTCATTTACAAGTCACTTTTTGAGTTTTTAAATTATATTATGACACAAGTTTTTCTTCCACAAATTATAGGGTATTTCTTAGCTTTGGAATTTGCATTTACAAGTCCCCTTTGGATATTTAAACTTGCTTTATGATGCATGCTTTTGTGTGTATTTATAGCGTTATTAGATTATACAAAAAAGTAAAATCTTGCCTAGGTCTACTTAGAAATGGTAACTTTCAACCTTGGATACATGTTTGAAGAGTGATTCCCATATATTTTTTTTTGCTTACAAAATAGAAAATTTTCATTATATAGTTGGTTACTTAAGATATCAAAGGTAAAGAATGTTCAAAAGGTTCTCACATAAATAATGAGGAAAAGAAAATCTAGTTTTGAAAGGCCATTAAAACAAGCATCTCATTCAAAATTCAAGCATGTCTAGAAAGAGAAAAAGAAAACTAGTATACCTAATTGCCTCAACTAGCTGATATATTAGATTTTATTGATTTTACAAATGAATACACTCTTTATATAAAATTTCTAGATACATTCTCATGTGATTTTATGTGTTTGACATAACATCTCAAAAATATACAAATTAGTGTGTAATCATTCTTAATTTTATGTGTTTTATTAATTCATATAAAATTTGACTGGGTATAATCAATTATTTTTCTTCCAACTCAATCAAAAACCTAATTATTATGTCTTTAACATGTTAGTCATATGAGGTAAGAAAAAGTATTACAGATAGTGAATCCCACGAAGAGTGTGTAGTTATTTTATATATTTGTGCATATATTTAAAACTAAACGCGACATGAGAAAGAAAGAGTACATGCATTAAGTCCTAAATATGATAGAATTTGTTAATTTTAGGGTTATATTCTTCTTTGTTGTACATAATTGGATTTTAGAAATAATTCAATATTTTCACATTACATTCACCTCATATCATCATATCATCATAAGAAATTATATAGAGAGAACATTAAAAATGCAATGGAACAGTAAGGAACATCAGAAGAAAATAATACAAAATAGAAACACCGGGATTTGAGTCGGAGACCAAGCAAAAACCCCACAAGGGGGATAACCTAGAAACAATTTTTCTTCTTCTATTAGATATTCAACAAATTTCTAGCTGAGATACATAGTATAATAGGAATGAGACACGAACCTTTAAACATCAAACACATTATGCCTCATAGGGCCAATGCAAAATCATACAAGATCCTCATAAGATGGAAATTCACAAGTCTGTTAGGGAGTCCTCCGCAAGACCTTAGACAAGGATGCCTCCATAGCATATACCTCTGTCACGATAAGTATCACCATCTTTCATAAGTGTCACAAGAACAAATGTCATTATCACTGTCATACATAAGCATACATATCCTCGTCATATGTTACTGTGATAAGCATAGGAAATACTATCATATATAATAGTCATACATCATAAGAACATGTTTCACTACTCTAAACATCATGGTCATAGATACTAGAATCACTGCCCAAATATCACTATCAAAAATATTCATCTCTATCGTATAAAAACAATTAACTCTGTTGTAAATCAAACTCACAAGAGACCTATCTCATGGCCATGCCTCCTAGCCATAAATCAAGAGTCACTATCATAATTCAAAAGAAGTGTTTCCATACATCATACTAAGCATACATCATTGCTAACCATAGAGTATTATGGCACTTAAAGGCTTCTCAAGTGGGTCACAGTGATCTCTTAACATATATAATAAAGGTTTCCTTTAAGGTCACAAAAATAACATGAGAAAACCAAAGGAATTGCATATAAATTGTATTCAACCTTATTGGAGCAGTACTAATATTTATAGAGAAAGGTTGCATATAATTACTGAATAAGAACACATATATCATCAAATAAAGGTTGTATATAGGTTAGATATAGTCCGTATAAAATACCATAGAGAGGCCACATAAAATTACATAGATAGACCGCACCAAATATCATAGAGAGGCCACATAATATACCACAGATAGGCTACATAAAATGCCACAAAGAGGACACATAAAAATTCCATAGATGTGCCACAAAGGAGCCACATAAGATTCCATAGATAAGCTACATATGATGCAAAGAGGAATCAAAGAGATAAACCACCTTCATGTGTTGTAACAAAATTCCAATTTCTATTGAAATCTCAAATGAAGTTGTATAATGAGTAAGCATTCAATGAGTAAAAAAATGGACTTGTTATATAGGCATTCAATGGTTGACAGAGAGCCTCTAATAGTGGATCCAACTTGAACTTGGCAACGTAACCCTTTACTTAGTAAGGTCGATCCTTTTAATTTTATCCTTAATTATATTTATCAAATACTTTTATGATTTCTTTCCCAATTGAATTTGTCTCATTAAATATTAATGAGAGGAATGCTAAGATGATTTGCATGCATTGATAATAATATTTATTTTCTCCACTTATTGAATTCTATTTGGGGAAACATGGTTTCTCCTTGTGGTAAGTGGGATTTCTCTCGGGGAAATCCATCCCATAGCCACCCCAAATTTCAACACTGCATCTCACCTAGGGAGGAATTTTTGGCTGCAACATGTGTCTCATCTTAGGTGTATATGTCTTGTCATAAGAGAAGCTCATATCATCTATTATTTCCTCATAGAAGAAGAACAATCCAAAACTGATGATAGGGTGGACTGATTTACCAGAACCAAGTCCATGGAAGTCATAAATGACCTTGGTAAAGATCATCCAAACCCTACGAGTCTCTAGGTCAAGATCCATGACCTCATCCTAGCTAAAAAATGATGACTCAATCCATAAAAGAAGAAGAATGATCCACGCAAAAATAGGGGAGACCAATTACCACAACCAAGTCCATGGAAGTCATAAATGACCTTGGTAGAGATCATCCAAACCTTGTGTTCACTGATCAACCCTCTCCCAACTTGATTCTTAATGATCAAGTGGTAGAACAACTGCATCCAATACTTATAGGAGATCAAATTACCATAACCAAGTCCATGGTATTGCCATTTGCCATTAGGTGAAGATAACACACCCCTAAGGCACCTCATCCACTAGTCATATGGGTGGTAATATGGGTAAGCTTAACTACGTCAACGTGGCCATTGGTCAGTAATGACATGAAGGTGACTTATGGGTATGATGCATATTAGGCCATGTACTCGGCCAATTCCATGGCTTTATGGGTACCCCAACACCTAAGAGAAATGACACAACCCCCTTCATGAAGTCCATGGATAGTCATAAATATGGGTGGAAGGCATATGCTAAGTGTTCTCGATTAGTAGTGTTCCATCTCAAGGAGGGAGAGCCTCGCTTCACACCACCCTACACCAATTACATGGCTAGTCATAAAGATAGGGGAAGAGATATGCTTAGTAGAAGGATATATTCTCTTACACTTCAAGTTGCTCATGGAAGAGTGAGAATGTCTGCAACCTGCTCATCTTCTGAAGCCATGCCACTTCAGTTCCAAAACAAATCATTGTCGAAGCCTCATTTTTCCCTCTATGTTAGAGACTCATCTCTTCCTCTGTGTTGGAGCCTTAATGGTCATTGAGTACTACTTGGACTCAATATAATGGAATTTTGATACCTACTCATCTAGAAAATTAAGGCAAGACCCATATAGAATAAACACCTCAATGTGTTCTTCCTATTCACAACACTCCTGATTGAGTTGGCATTGACATACCTCTTTAGTCACAACACTGTCTTAGTCCATGTAATTATTTCAATACTAGCTTTACTACATTCCAATATGCATGGCGTTGTCCTTTGTAGACAGTTCTAGGCTAATGAACTGTGTCAAAGAATCTAAAATGTTGTTTAATTTTGGTTTGGATGACTAATGCTTTAGCCCAATAAAGAGATGCAAACCCTATGTATCTATGATATAACAGAATGACTAATTCTTCACCTTTAACAACATTAAGCTTTAAAATGTTTTTTGAAAGGTGGAATTTTAAGAGGATATATGATTCCTTAAACATTCAAATAGAATTTTTAATTTTTCATATATAGGTGATGTGTATAAAAGTCTTTTACAGCCAATCAAAACATATTTAAATATAATAGAAAGCTACAATTAAATGATATAGAGGAATTAACTAAAACATATAGTTCTAGTTAATTAATATATTTATTTGACTATAACTTTGTAGGCGATTTCAGAAAGATTGATATTCAATATTATCTTACCCAGATTTCTATTAACTTGAAATATGTATAGAAATAAATATAGATGGAAACATAACAAGTAACTAGAAGAAGTCATAGGAAAACACAAGCTTCTTCAAAATGAGTCCAAAATCCTTTTATTAATCTCATAAGTAATTCAACAAATTACAATAACATTCAATAGCTTATCACAAGGATTCAACCTTTTGTTCTTTGAATTACAAAGTACTTATAGAGTTTCATTCAAGATATCTATATTTTGAATCAATATTTATTACAAAATATCTCATCCAAATTGATTTGGATTTTTTACAAAAATAGAAATAGAAAAAAGGAAATCTTAATTGATTTCACATCTTGTGCAGAATTCAAGGATTGTGGCTGGTGACTGGAGCTATAAAGTTGTTGTTATGCTCCTTGTTCCTAGAAATCTGTTTTTTGTCCCTGAAAACTTGGTATTATGTTATTGAAAACTTGTTGTCTCTCATTTGATGAGCTCACACAATTTGTCCCATATTTTTTCATTAGGGATAGAAAATTTTAATAATTTTAAGTATGATTCAATGACTTCAATGTATTTCTCAAAAGTAGGCTTAGTTATGAACAAATTCTTGATCTCATGTTGTATTCATAAATCATAACTTAGAGCTTCAATGAAAGCCTTTCTAGTGGTAGTTCCTTTCATTTTAACAAATTTAGCTTTATCTACTGATATATCATGCAATCCATGCTGATATTCTTCAAGTGGAATTAGTTTATCATCTAAACCCTGCAAACCAGAAAGTCCTTTTATATGAAATGAATTGAATTTTCTGTGAAGCTTTTTAATATGAACTTCTAAATTGTGACATTTATTGTCCATTTGTAGCATTAATTTTCTTTTAATGATCACCTTTCTTACCTCCAAGGCAAATTCAATTTTTCCTTCAATATGATATCCTTCAAGCTCTTCTTTTGTCTTGGAATTCATAACCTTGATTATTCTTGTAGCATCTTCTGGTTTGCGGTCGAGGTCTTCCTTTACTTCTGCCACTGCTCCTTTTGATCTCTGTAACAACTCTTCTTGTTAAAAAATAATCTCAATTGAAGGCAATAATTTAGTCATTTATTCATTAATGTTAAGCCAAATATTTTATTTGGCCTGAGAAATGGTCTGAGAAATTGTAAATTCATTTTCATAAGTTGATAGTTTATGAGTTAACTTGTAACTTTTTTTCATCTCGGAAAAGTATGTGTTATCAATATTAATCTTTTGTTCCTGAGGCTTATGAAGTTTCATTTTTAATTTCTTAATATCCTAATCTTTGAGTGTTAGATCTCCCATGGCCTTTGATAAGTTTGTTGTTGCACCATTGGACTGTGTATTGGCTGTAATAATTATTGTTGTAGATGTCCCTATTGTTGATCTTTTTTCTATGGGAATGACAACTGAAACATCAAGCTACTATTATTTTTCCTTTAAGAGTGTCTCCATCTCAGCTTCCATTTTTGTATTTGGATATTTTGTTCAATTATCATTTTTAAAATATTCTCTTTTTATTTCTCTAATTGACCAACTTCTTTAGCTTATGGATGTTTTGTAGTAGGAATTTTTAGCTGTTTCTTTAATGCTTGGATATCATCATTCTTGTTCTTGATCATTTCCTCAGTTCCTTTAACAACATTAGGATCATATCCTAGTTTTATTACCAGATATTCCAATGATTTAATCCTGGTATCTTTGGCCAAATATGAAATTTTATCCATTTTCAATTGTGTATGGATATTATTTAGTGAATCTTGTTGTTTGGATGTTGCCATAGCTGAGTTGGTCAAAGTAGAATATGTCATTTGTTTAATATTCTTATGTAGGTAAATTTGATCAATGACATGAATTTGCTTGGTGTCAAAAGTAAAAACTGATGTCTTATAATCTTCTGCAATTTTAGGCACTGGAACTTTGGGTTCTAAGAAAGTTAACTAGAATTTTCCTTTTTTACTCTCAAGTGCAGACATAAGTCTGTGTTGGGTAGCAGAAGTATGTTTCCAGAATTCAGAATATGCGATGACCTTCAATGATTTATTATTTCCTTTAATCTCTTTTTACCTAGAAAAAATGTTATATTGTTTTGTACCTTGAGAAACAGATGGTATAGGATAATATGTGGCGATCTCCTCAATCCTTGGAAAGGTAGAAGTATGAGAACCTGTTAACACCATTGTTGCCTGCTCCTATGTAATTTCTCCTTGAAATAGCTCTTCATGAGTATTGGTCTTCTTTCTTCTCTTAAAAACTAGGAACTCTCTCTCTTGAATTTATGAAACTCTAGTAGACAAACTTTCTCTTAGCCTCTTAGTCTCTTTCTCTTGAGGAACTAGAGTTTGTGAAGTTGTTTGAATAATAGTTTGTTCCTCTTCCTCTTACAATGTGCTCTCATGCCACTCCTCTTCATTAGCATATTGTTATATTTTTGTCCTGGGTGTATGTGCATAAGGTTTAGTCTTATGTTCAACTTTCAGCTTTAAAATCATCCCCAAGGAATCATAGGACCAGACGAAGCTCAATTTGAACTTCATTTGTTTTAACAGAAGATCTGCCTCCTTTGTTGCTGCTATGATGTTGACAATAAAAGGGTCAATCTGTTGTTTTAATTTAAGTTGAGATTTCTTCTTGCTGGATACAAAATGCATATCATCCATGTTCATCATTTGTTTGATGTATTCCAATGAAAAAATATTGATTGGTACAAATTTTGGAAACCTATAGGGAGGGAGCTCACATCCATAGATCCTGATTTTTGTGTAATTGTTATAGAGGTACTGGTCTCCAATATTAGTTTGCGTAGTGAGGTGAAGGATTATTTGATTTCAAGTGAAATTCTAGGTATAACATCACTGATAAGAAGACACAATGGCATATGTAATCACTAGAAGAATACTCCTGTGTGTTTTTGCTTACCAAGGAAGTCCAATGAATAATAGATTGAGTATTCTTATGTGCATCTATTTTTTGTAGTGGAAACTTGAATCTATATGCTTGATAAAATAGAATTAAATAGGAAAGGACTAACTCATGCTTAAAAGAACCTTCTGTAGAAAACTTCAAAAATTGATCGTGAATGATGTTTCCCAAAAAATGACTGTAATTAAAATTTGATGATGGTTTATCACCTGCTAGGAATACTGGTAAAAATCCTAGAATTCCCTCATCAACCCAATGATCACTAGGGTAACCTATTAGACATGAAACCATGGAAATGAATTGCCTAGAAATTTTGGGGAATATTGAAAAAGAGTAGGGTGGATTAGTTCTTGGTAACTCATAATTCTAAGGTAAAAATTATTCCACTATTTTGGCTTCTTGAGAAAATTTAATTTTTTGGTAAATATCCATGAGAGAATCTGTAGAAAAAGGGTGCAGAGGATTTGTAGGCTTGACCTGGATAATTTGACATATCGAATCAGGAGTAATGGTGAATAAGGCTTCGTTGTTTTGGGTGATAATGACCCTCTGGCTAGGGAGATACCTAAGATGACACCAGGTAATGAATTTAGTGAAGAAGTGAGTATGGGGAAAGTGAATTGGGGTAGGAAAGAGTCCCATATGTTCAATTCATTACTGGCATCTAAACACTTCTAGTTTACTGAGTTATGGAGTTCACAAAGTTCAAACTAGCACTTGGTTTCAGAGATTTATACTGCTTATAAACTAGGGAAAGTTCATCTAAATTAACTATAGGAGACAATGTTGGGATTTATACAACTAAATTAGACTTTCCTTTGGATGGTGACATGATGAATTAGGAATTTACAGGCTAGAGTATTGAATTACTAGGAAATTAATAATATTGGTGTAGCGAGTGATTGTGAGCTGATAAAATTCGAATTGCACATGCATTGTTGCAAGAAAATGGGAGAAAAGGAGTATGAATGGTGGACAAATGTTTTAAAGGTGTTTTGAACGAATTAACCATTTTTAGGTGTGTCTAGTTAATTCACTAAGCATTGGTAGGAAGGATTAAATGGGCTAATGATTAGTTAGTTGTTGGTGAGAGGAATTTATTAGCATAAAGGTTATATGCTATGAGTGAATGAGGGAGTGAGAGATGGCAGAGTGTTAGTGGAGGTTAAAAGAAACAATAAGAGTTGAGTGAACAAGAAAAGTAGTTTTCAGGGGGGGGTAGTTAGTTTATGGTTTTTGAGAGGGGGGCCGAAATGGCTGAAGGGAGGCCACATATCCACGGGTGGTATTTGAAAAACATATTTTAGGATCCCCCACCCTTGTTAAAATTCGATAGCATGCGGGGGGTCCAAACTTCATCCCTCGCTGTTGATCCAGGTGGGGATGATCTCCACCATAAATTCTTGCTCGATCTTTATCAGAAGTAACCAAAGGTAAAATCAAAGCATTTTATTTACAGGTTTAATTATAATCCTTGATTAATTAATATAAAAAGGATTAAACTTACTATAAACATAATGATGGCGAAATTTCAAATAGAGCGCCTACTTTTGGGATTTTAATTTTCTTTTATATATACTTTTATCCAATTTTATTATTTTCTTTGTATTTTCATTTTTCATTTTTTATTTATTTTTCTGTTTTCTTTTCTTTTCTTTTTTTTTTCAAAATAAAAGGAAAATAAAAAATATAACACGGTAAAAATAAGTTACAATTTTGGCTCCATCTTGGGACTGCTTCCGCCTATGGGATGCAGAGAACTTACATATCCATGTGCCTTCTCCTCGGGCTATGGAGTCTTTGCTATGAAAATCACACATGACAATGAAATTAAAAGAAAAACATAAATTTATAATGAACCATGGATGAAAGCATTTTAATACTAAATGTAATGTTTGAAGTATTTCCCATTGACTAGAAATGAATAATATAGTCCTTCCAAGTTCTGCAAAATAAAAGTATTAGTACCCTTTACTTCTGCAATGTTGAATGGCCCAAACCACAAATTGTCAAATTTTCCATGCTTGCCTATTTCCTCTCTTCTGGTATCCCATCTTAAAACTAGATCACCTTTTCTAAAGTCTCTTTCTCTAAACTTTCTGTCAAATAAAATTTTCATTTCATTTTGATATTGATGAATTTTGAATTGAACTTCATCTACTCTTGATCTAATTGATTCTCCTTGAAGAATCATCAGTGTCCTCATATGATTCCTACAAAAATTTGGCTACTGGAAATGCTAGTTGTGTAGGAAAAATTACTTCAGTTTCGTATACAAGTTGGAAAGGGGAATTGCCAGTAGATATTTTGGGAGATACTCAGTTTTCCCAAACTTCATATTTGAGATGACTATCCAAACTTATTTTGTGATCTTTGAATACTTTCTTGATTAACTTGACGAGGCTCTTACTTGATGATTCTGCAAACCCATTTCCTCATGGGTAATATGGTGTAGAATGACGCAATGAAATCTACTATTTCTGAAAAAACTCTATCATTTTATGCTGCTAAAAGCCTGTGCATTATCTGTAACTATTTTGAGTGGGAAACCAAATGTAGACAATATATTGTCTTTAATGACCTTGATTACCATTGTGTTTGTTGCATTCTTAACTGGAATTTCTTCTACCTATTTGGTGAGGTAATCAGTGGAAGTTAATATCCATCTATGTTGATTGTTGGAAGCTGGAACTATTTCATCTATAAAACCTAATCCACATTGTAAAAATGGAGCTTTGATTAAAACTAGAACAAGGGGAAATGTTTCTAGCCTCTATTTTCCAACAAATAACTGACATGGGATACATATTTTTACCTTTGCTCCAACCTATGCAAATAATTTGGGCCAATAGAAACCTACTATGAGAATTTTATATGTGGTTTCCTTCCAAGCATAATGTCATCCGCAAATGCCTTCATGGAACCGTTAAATGACTACTTCAATTTCACTTTCAATTAAGCATAATAAAAGGATATTGAAAGGATCCTTCCAATACAAATTGCCATTTGTGATACAATACTTTATAGCCTTGAGTCGAAGAGATCTGGATTGATTCCTGGTGAATTCTGCTGGGTACTTCAAATATCAAAGAAAATTCACTATATCACTCTACCAATTTGATAGTAAAAATTTGTCATCAATATGTAGAGGAAGAGGGAAAACATCTGAATTGGAAAAATGTTCTTATGGATTCTTCTCTGTTGATATTTGAGAAGGTTCATGTGGATTCTCCACATTTGAGATCTATGAAGTTTCTTGTGGATTCTTCTCTGCTGACATTTGAGAAGGTTATTGTGGATTCTCCTCATTTGAGATCTAAGAAGGTTCTTGTGGATTCTTCTCTGTTGACATTTGAGAAGGTTCATGTGGATTCTTCCCTGCTGACATTTGAGAAGGTTCATGTGGATTCTTCTCAGTTGAGATCTTCAAAATGGTGTTGATACCAAGTATCTTACAATTTGATTCAACCAAGAGTTTGGCTAAACCCTATCCTTTGACCAATTTGGTAGGCCTGATATCGAGATAAAATTCCAGTGTCTTAAATATCCACCTTCTTGTCTTTCCATCTATATTAGGTGGTGTTAAAACAATTTTGACTCCATTGTAGGGGACATAAGAAATAACATGAGAATGAAATACATAGGTTCTAAATTTTTTTAGGGCTTGGAAAAGGGCATAGGATTGCTTCTCTATGATGCCATATCTCAACTCAATATCTCTCATTACTTTGCTAAAAAAGGAAATGGGTTTCTCATATCCATCATCATTGTTTTGAAGTAAAATAGTAGCTAGGGTAGTACTGGAGGCAAAGGAAAATATACTAAAGGGTTTTGAGTAGTCTCGAGTAGCTAGTACTGGGACTTTTGAAATGACTTTCTTAATTTGTGAAAAATAATATCTATCATGTACTATCTGTTATCACTCAGGTTGTTTCCTTTGACTCCCAAGGGAATACGACCGAGGTAACCACAAACCAATCTTTGGACTGCAGGTCCTAGCCCACCAACAGTCAGAGAGGGCTCTCTCTATAGGATTTAAATTTGTTTAAGGAGTGATTTTAGGCTAGATATGATGCACATGGGTTTTGATTTGGTTTAGTGGGATGGTTGATCTTAGTCAAACAGAGTTGACATGCAAAGTGTAAGAATTTCAAACCATTGGGCATGGAGTCATGACTGTGAACTAAAGGGTGTGTTTTCTTTGGTAGAAGAAGGGAATATGGAGCAGGATAGATACACATCGCACAATGATTTATGCTGGAACAAGGATGAAATGGAGGTTAGGGAATGAGAGGCAATTAAGGATCTCTCATCTAGCCAAAGAGGGAAAGTGGATTAAAGTTGTATGGGGCAATGAAGAGTTCCAAGACAACATTCATATAATGAAGGGAATAGCTTAAACATGCACAATTAAGAATGCATATTCATCACTGATTCAGAGGAAAACATAGAAAGTTACAAGAATTGAGCAGAGAGGGCATGAAAGCCAATTCTGGTCTATTCTTTTTTCCTACAACTTAGATTATGATATATATTTGGTACAACTATGTATAAACTGATAAACGAAGGGAGGAAATACTTATTGAACCATGAGCAAGCACGAGAATTCCATACCAATTTCTTCAGCCATTAAAAGCACAACCAGCCAGTTTAGATGCAAGCATTCCAGCAATCTTTGATTACAAAAGTTCTTAATATTTACAGTGTAGCTGTCAAAATGAGAGATCAACCTAAACAACCCACCAACCCTTATTACATTGTTTAGGGTTGTATTTATAGGCAAAAAATCTACAAAAAAGATCTGCTAGAAGATCTTTAGGAAAATAAATGCAGTTAACCTAACTTCTCTTATAAGCAATGAAAATATCTATCTAATGATGTGCTGGGGGCAGTTGTTTCAAAAATGAGGCTATCTATCTTTTGTTGTTATGCGCTGGCCATTCATCATAACTGCGCATTGGTCTCTGTTCCACTGCTCTTGAGTGGCTTTACTATGCATTAACTGTGGTCTCAGAGCCTTAAATGGCTTCACCGCTTCCTTATGGTCGATCTGATACTCTTTCCTACTTCACTGATACTCTTTAATTGAATCTGGGCTTCTTCTTTTCTCTGATATGCTAAAAATTGTTAAATCGCCCCTTTTCTGCCCTTTCGAAAACTGCATCAGAATTTGATTCCGGGCCTCCGAAGCATCGATTTCGCACTTGCGCTCTTTCCTTTCGGCGGATGATGTCAGTGGTATAGTGGGTGACATCAGCGGTATGGCAGGTGACGTCAGCAGTGGGACCCAGTATGGATGATGATGTCAGTAGGGTGACACAGTAGGGTGCAGCACAGTGGCAGGTGAGGTGGCAGCATCGTCATGTGGTGACATAGGCAACAAGGGAGGGCGGTATACAGTTTGTGTCACACTGCTTTTGGTACGGGAGCGGTATCTGTCAAGGGCGGCCCGATGCAATAGGCGGACGACAGCTGTCCCGGTGTACGACGGTGAAACCGTCGACCATCGAGTACTATCTTACTGCTATGAAGGGGCACCCGATATGCATGAGGGTCGTTGGATCTGCGGGGAGTGATCTGATAGTGGATGGGAGGGCAAGATGAACGGGGTTTAGCAGAATAGCGCGCCCGATAAACATGAATTTTTCACGGCCTCGGGTGGGTTTTGGACTTTAAGTTTAGAGGTTAATGTGTTTTGGCGCGGGACTATGGTTATTTATTAATCAGACATTAATAAAATCCAAATTCAATGTGCGTGGAGGGTGTGGTATGGTTTGGTGGGCGGGGGAGAGGTTTTAGCATGGTTATTCATTTAACCAGAGGTCAAACAAATCCCAAGGGAGATGAACGTGGAAGGGCTAATACTAAGGCCCCAAATAGACCTAGTATTTCCTGGACTTCTATTTATTTGGCTATATTTTCCATAGGGTGGGATATTTAATATTTTAGGGTTTTTATATAGTTTTTTGTAGAATAGGGGGAGGGGAAATGATTTAGGGAGCTAGAGAATAGGGTTAGATGTTAGTATGAGGTTTTGGAATTCAAAGGAGGGAATGCATGCTAAGCTTAGAATGGAAACTTAAGCATAAGGAAATAAATGGATAGTGTAAAGATAAGTTTTACACAAGAAATGTGGCTTCTTTTCACTAAGCCAACTCAGATGTCAACTTGGTTTTTTAACCAGGATGGAGTGAAAATTGGACTGGTTGGGTAGATCCCAAAGTCCTCAAGGGGATGTTAGTGAGTGATTTGGGAAATAAGAAGGGGAAGTTAGAGATGCCTTGCCTGATCTGATCAACATGAGAAAGTGCCACAAAACTTGTGATCTGAATGAATATAACACTTGAAAATATGAAATGGATCACATAGCTTGATTTCTGCAACCACGAAACTACTTACCCAGCCTGCTTTACCTGGCATTTTTTCTTCTTTTCGTTTGGGTGCACTTGAACTAGCAAACCCAATTTTTCAACTTTTTTCTTTTATTTACCGTCCTCCTACCTACATCTATACTTATTCCATCCAGGGGCTCAGATGAAGTTGTTGAGCACCCTTGCTTCTCTACCTATCTAAGAATCTGCCAAGTTTAAGCTGTTTGGACATACAATGATTCTATATATTCTACAACAAGAAATTGAAACCTAGGGAGACCAAGATTAAGTTGTTTGGACCTCCCTTTAACTGAAAATTCTTCAAAAATGGAATAACTCCTCAAAATTGGAATACAGCAGAGGCACTTATGCTGGCAGACTCTCATGGACACTTCTTTGGCCTGAGTATCAAATATAGAACATTGCAGCCTGCAGAGCATGATATATTTAGCATGTAAACATGTCAATCATGAAATATGAATACCTGCTATGAGCAGGAGGCTAATAGTGGCTCCACTTGGGGATGGCCTTTCCTTGTGAAAGGCCAAGAACAACAGGTCAGAATGCCTTGATCTTCACTTGTTGCTATACTCTAAAAATTTCCCTTTGCTGGCTGCTTTATTTATTAACATGACCGCAGACTTGAAGATCTTAGGAACTTCACTTCAGGCTTCAACTACAGCAAGCTTGCTATCCAAACAGAAAACGGAAATCCTACCTACCTACTCTAACCAGCACTTACTTTGCTGTTAGGTGAAATGAAATAACCAGTGCAGCCACTTAAGCATTATAAACTTCGGCGGGCTTTGCTACTTGTGCTTGCTGGCTAGAAAAACTAAGATCTTGCTATTTGATATGGCTTTGTTAATCTTTGAGAAGTTCAGAAAATTGCTGACCTTCTTTGCTGAAACAAGAAACTGTACAAAAGGGTCCTGTAGCATATATACATTATTGCTGAACTGAGTTGAAGAACTGTACAAAAGTTTGGGATCGCTATCATGCCTTGGAATAGGGATATCATCAACATTTTGATACTGAAGCACACAGCCTGTTAGTGGAGAGGAGCACCTCTTTACTTCATCATACCCCCTGTTAGCACATGAATCATATAAAACCTGAACTGATATTTGCAATTTGTTAGAAGCAGGCTCATCTGGCCCTTGACTGATCTGTGCAAGCTGCTTCTCTTCTTCTTCGAAAATATCAGATGGCTGAACACAAAGAGGCAGGGGATCCACTTGGATCACTTGTTCATGAACCACCTCTCTCGAATTTTCCTCAATCTGATATTCAATGGCTCCTTGGGGCTGCAACACTAGAGGCAATGTATTTTGAACACTGGTTTGGGCTTCCTCCAGATGATCAATATCAACACTTGCTGATATTTGCTTATTAGCTGTATGATAGTTCTCCTTAATAAATTGAAAAGAATCCACATAGATAGGTAAAGTTCCTTCACTGAAATCAAAATTTTCTGCGCTTTCCTCCTTCATAGCTGAGATAGGCATGTTTCTCATTGATTTTGGGCTGCTGACCCTGAATTTTTCTTTCTGCCAAACTAGGTTTTGACTCCTCTACAAGGCTGATTTGGTCATTAGGCTCATCATCATCATCATACTCATCGTACTTTGGCAAGCAGTTGAAAGAATAGAAGATGTTATGCCCATATAGTATATCAGGAGATTGCTCCATCATGTATGGTTGTACGAATATGTCATCTGTTTTGTGGTATGTTTGTTCATGAATGTCACTACTTTCCTCTTGCAAAAGAGATGTGTTCTAGTGCTCTGAACATTCCACTTTCATTGTGATCATTTCCTCTGACCTTTGTAACAGACCATGAAGTCTTTCTTCTTGCTCTGCTTTGCGGTTTTCCTCCTTGATTTTCAGATTTGCCTCTATGTCCACTGCCATGTCCTGCATTTGTTTCATAGTGGAGGGGCTCCTTTCTCTTAAACGAAATTCTATTTCTAGGTCAAAATCTCTTGGATAATGCACTAGAGCTAAATCAGGGGGAGGTCTAATATTCAAAGGTAGAGAATGATAAACTTGATTGAATCGGTCATGAAATTGCTGAACAGATTCACTTGGACTTCTTTTTAACTGATTATATTCTTCAATGAGCAAGAGGAAATTAAGTTTGATCATCCATCTATCAAGGAAGAGTTTGGAAAACTGCTGCAGATTAGAAATGCTAGCCTCAGGCAATGTTTTAAACCAAGTCCTAACTTCGCTTTGCAAAGAAAGGGCAAATAGCCTGATACTAACATCCTCATCCTCCACTTCAAATATATTAAGATAGTCTTCAAAGGCTTGGATATTCTTTTGGGCAGTGATACCATTCTCTCCATCAAATCTTGGGAGATAATCAGGATGATTTTTGGGCAGAGGATTAAGCACGGGAGGCAAAACAAGAGGCTTATATCTGTCAGGAACTTTACGAGGCACGGGAGTATGTACAGGGATTGGCTGAATGGGCTCAACATGAACATGGATAGAATGATTGGCTTTGACATTTGTTTCCTCCTTGGCTGTATGATGATTCTCAGCAGCTTTTAAAGGCTGCTGTTGTAATGTGCAAGGAGGCCTTTCAACAATATTTTCAAAAGGCAAGTCATGAAAATCTAATTCAAAATTGTTTTTAAAATATAATATACACAACAAAATTTTATGGAAGAGAAAGAACATGACCTGTTGGATAGTAATCCAGGTCAAAAGCCTGATCTGCTCATATATTTCTCTTGGGTTCATTTCTCCAGTGGAGTCTTTATTATGAGGATTATGTGGATTCGCCAGGTGGATAAGTAAATCAACTTTGAAGGGCTTGATCTCTGTCCACCACGCAGATCAGGACTTAATATGCTATAAGAAACAAAATATTTTTAGATTTTTAGATTTTTTGTGATTTTTCAAAACAAGTTTAGGACTTATTCGAAAGGCAAACTAATCAAAAATGGGGATTTACAGTAATGAATAGATGATTCTCCCTAGTGGAGTCACCATTATGTTATCACTCAGGTTGTTCCCTTTGACTCCTAAGGGAATACGGGCAAGGTAACCACAAACAAATCCTTGGACTGCAGGTCCTAGCCTACCAGCAGTCAGAGAGGGCTCTCTCTTTAGGATTTAACTTTGTTTAAGGGATGATTTTAGGCTAGATATGATGCACATGGGTTTTGATTGGTTTAGTGGGATGGTTGATCTTAATCAAGTGGAGTTGGCATGCAAAGTGTAAGAAGTTCAAACCATTGGGCATGGAGTCATGACTGTGAACTGAAGGGTGTGTTTTCTTTGGTAGAAGAAGGGAATATGGAGAAGGATAGCTACACATGGCACAATGATTAATGCTAGAACAAGGATGAAATGGAGGTCAGGGAATGAGAGGCAATTAAGGATCTCTCATCCAGCCAAAGAGGGAAAGTGGATGAAAGATGTATGGGGCAATGAAGAATTCCCAGACAACATTCATATAATAAAGGGAATAGCTTAAACATGCGCAATTAAGAATGCATATTCATCACTAATTTAAGAGGAAAACATGGAAAAGCTACACGAATTGAGCACAGAGGGCATGAAAACCAATTCTGGTCTATTCTTTCTTCCTGCAACTTAGATTATGATATATGTTTGGTACAACTATGTTTAAACTGATAAATGAAGGGAGGAAAAACTTATTGAACTGTGAGCAAGCACGAGAATTCCATACCAATTTCTTCAGCCATTAAAAGCACAACCAACCAGTTCAGATGCAAGCATTCCAGCAATCTTTGATTACAGAAGTTCTTAATATTTACAGTGCAACTCTCAAAATGAGAGATCAACCAAACAACTTGCCAACCCTTATTACATTTTTTAGGGTTGTATTTATAGGCAAAATATCTACAAAAAATATCTTCTAGAAGATCTTTAGGAAATAAATGCAGTTAACCTAACTTGTCTTATAAGTAATGAAAAATATCTATCTAATGCTGTGCTGGGGGTAGCTGTTTCAAAAATGAGGCTATCTGTCTTTTGCTGTTATGCACTGGCCATTCATCATAACTGCGCATTGGTCTCTGTTCCATTGCTCTTGAGTGGCTTTACTGTGCATTAACTGTGGTCTGAGAGCCTTAAATGGCTTCACCGCTTTCTTATGGTCGATCTGATACTCTTTGCCGCTTCACTGATACTCTTTAATTGAATCCGGGCTTCTTCTTTTCTCTGATATGCTAAAAACTGTTAAATCGCCCCTTTTTCTGCCCTTTCGAGGTAAAAACAACTGCTGAAAATTAAGATTCTACATTTTAGCCTATTTCCCATTAAGCGCTAATCGCGCATCAAAAACTGCCTCAAAATTTGATTCTGGGCCTCCGAAGCATCGATTTCGCACTTGCGCGCTTTCCTTTCGGTGGATGACGTCAGCGGTACGACGAGTGACGTCAGCGGTATGGTAGGTGACGTCAGCATGACGTCAGCAGTGGGACCCAGTACGGATGATGATGTCAGCAGGGTGACATGGCAGGGTGACACAGTAGGGTGACGCAATAGGGTACAACACAGTGGCAGGTGAGGTGGCGGCATCGTCATGCGGTGACGTAAGCAAAAAGGGAGGGCGGTAAGCGGTTTGCGTCGGACCGCTTTTGGTACGGGAGCGGTATGTGTCAGGGGCGGCCCGATGCAATAGGCAGCTAACAGCTATCCTGGTGTACGACGGTGAAACCGTTAACCATCGGGTACTATCTTGCCGCTATGAAGGGGCGCCCGATATTGACGAAGGCCGTCGGATCTGTGGGGAGTGGTCCGATGGTGGACGGGAGGGCAAGATGAACGGGTTTTAATAAAATTGCGCGTGCTATAAACGTTAATTTTTCACGGCTGCGGGCGGGTTAAAACCTTAGGTTTAGAGGTTAATGTGTTTTGGCGCGGGACTATGGTTATTTATTAATCGGACATTAATAAAATCCAAATGCAATGTGCGCGGAGGGTGTGGTATGGTTTGGTGTGCGGGGGAGGGGTTTTAGCACGGTTATTCATTTAACCAGAGGTTAAACAAAACCCAAGGGAAATGAACGTGGAAGGGCTAATACTAAGGCCCCAAATAGACCTAGTATTTCACAGACTTTTATTTATTTGGCTATAGTTGCCATGGGGTGGGATATTTAATATTTTTGGGGTTTTTATATAGTTTTTTGTAGAATAGGGGGAGGGGAAATGATCTAGGGAGCTAGATAATAGGGTCAGATGTTAGTATGAGGTTTTGGAATGCAAAGGATGGGATGCATACTAAGCTTAGAATGGAAACTTAAGCATAAGGAAATAAATGGATAGTGTAAAGATAAATTTTACACAAGAAATGTGGCTTCTTTTCACTAAGCCAACTCAGATGTCAACTTGGTTTTTAACCAGGATGGAGTGAAAACTGGACTGGTTAGGCAGATCCCAAGGTCCTCAAGGGGATGTGAGTGAGTGATTTGGGAAATAAGAAGAAGGGGGAGTTAGAGATGCCTTGCCTGATCTGATCAACATGAGAAAGTGCCACAAAACTGTGATATGAATGAATATAACACTTGAAAATATGAAATGGATCACATAGCTTGATTTCTGCAACCACGAAACTACTTACCTAGCCTATTTTACCTGGCATTTTTTCTTCTTTTGGTTTGGGTGCACTTGAACTAGCAAACCCAACTTTTCAACTTTTTTCTTTTATTTAGCGTCCTCCTACCTACATCTATACTTATTCCATCCAGGGGCTCAGATTAAACTGTTGATCACCCTTGCTTCTCTAACTATCTAAGAATCTTCCAAGTTTAAGCTATTTGGACAGATAATGATTCTCTATATTCTACAACAGGAAATTGAAACCTAGGGAGACCAAGATTAAGCTGTTTGGATCTCCCTTTAATTGGAAATTATTCAAAAATGGAATAACTTATCAAAATTGGAATGCAACAGAGGTACTTAGACTAGCACACTCTAATGGACACTTCTTTGTCCTCTGCAGAAAATATGGAACACTCCAGCCTGCAGAGCATGACATATTTGGCATGTAAAACATGTTAAACATGAAAGATGAATACCTGTTATGAGCAGGAGGCTAACAAGTTGAAAGCTGAAGTTGGCCAACCAACACAGCTCAAGCCCATGATGGACATTTGTGATTTGAAGGATCAAATGCAAGATAGCTAGTCACCATGTTTATTTCTATTTTGATTTTATATTTGCATAATTTGAGGCAGGTTGTTTAAACCTCCTCGACTATTTTTGTAATAATATATTTTTAGTTTTATAGTTTAAGTATTTAAACCCCTTTCATACATTTAGAGAGGGGTCCAAAAGTTTTATCAAAAACAATCTTCAAAACTTGCTCTTCTGTCCCTTTGAGGAAGTTATGGTGAAATTAATGGAACAATATTTATTTTTATCTGATTAAGCATCTTCTACTAAAATTGCACTTTTGTACTCTTAGATGGTGTTGAATGGACTGAGGATAGATCAATATTGCTAAAACACGAGTAGGACATATTATAAGTGGTACTTTTATCTCGTAATCCTTTTTACTTATGTATTAAGCAATGAATTCTTTTTGAATTGTTTATGTATGAAAGTCTGAATCTTAATTGCCATTATTGCACTTTTGTATGATGATGATCTATATTTTATGTTGAATATATGAATAATTCTTTATGCGATATGTCATTCACAATTGTTTCAGCTAACTTTTTATACAAAACGATTATTGTTAAAACGAATTCATTTCTCATTGGAATCGAATGATATTTATTATTAGTTGCTTTCAAACATTATTGTAGATTGCATACATCAATTTAATCCTAGGTATAGTTATAATTAGATAGTGTTTAAATTAGGATAAAATGCATGTGATTGTTAGTTTATATTAGATTACTTTTAGCTCAAACATTACTTCAAAACATCACATATCACCCCATTAGAACAATCATTAAATAGATTGGCAAACTGGTCCCATTATCCCCAGTCGAACCCACTACTCCAAACGGAAAAGGAGCTGCAAACCAAGGTCCGGACTGGGTGGTTTTTCCCCGTGTTGAAGCAACGATTTTTTAGGCTTCAACATTTTGGCGCTATAAGGAGGGCCTGACTATGAATGGAAAGTAATTCCAAATTAATAGGCCATTCTAAGAGTAAAACTCACTCACCATCACCTCTAACTTCTCGAAAGTCTTCCAAATCCCCTGATCCTAAGCGAGAAGTTGCACAGAAAATTATACAACTCATTGCTGACATCCCAAACAAGACAGATCATTCTTTTTTTATTGAAGCCCCTGAAGTTCAATCTTTGATTCATAAATTAAAGGAGAATTCTCTATCTCAAGAAGAATTTGAGTTATCCTGGGATAGTGTTACCTCTCAGTTCACCCCATCTCAATGGTTAACTAGAGCACATAGTGAAAAGTTCGGAATTCATTTGTTCAAATTTCCTTTGCCAAGCTGTAAGAAAGCTAAGAAAACACCATCCAAATCTCACAACGAGGTTCTATCATCATCTTCATTCATTCCATCTATACCCTCACAAGATCAATCATCTACCTTTCCACTCCATATCATGATTCACACAGGTACTGAGCTACATCTTCCTCCACCCAATCACCTTCAATCATTGCTACACCTTCCCCTAACCACATACCAGCAATGACACAAAATATTCCAAGGCCATGGACAAACCCAGGGGCTATCAGGATGGCTCAACCTTTACATCAATTACCAGCACACCCAGAGAAATGGTTGCCCAAATTCAATCTTGATAATGGCCTATTAGCTGAGGAACATATAAACAATTTCATGTTGTCCATTAACTTGAATGAAGTAGTGGAAGAAGACACAGTTGTAAGATTATTCCCACATACTTTACAGGGAGGAGCAGGATCATGGTACTTTTCATTACCATCAAGTTCTATTAATAGTTGGGATGCTTTTCAAGAGCAATTTTTAACTAAATTTGGAGATGATAGCTCTAAAGCTACCTTAATCAATGATCTCTCCAACTTGAAAGCTGAACTGAAAGAACCCATTAAGGACTTGAACTCTCACTTCAATAAATTATTGAATAAGATACCAACATATTCTAAGCCTAGCGATGAGGTCCAAAATGAGTGGTACATTTCTGCTCTACCGTCAAACACAACTATCTTCGTTGATAGAGCTGTCAAACCAACTTTGGCAGAAAATTTGAAAGAGGTAATAGCTGTGGAGAAACATATTCTAGATGTGGAAAAGAAAAATGCATTAGAAGAACGAAAATCTAAGAAAGTAACCTTTAGGGATGAATCTAAGAAGAAGCCACCAAAAGATCCCTTTGATCTTGAAGGGTTATAGAAAGTCCTCAAAACCATGTCTAACGAAATGTTTGATATTAAAAAACAGGTAGTAGAGACTTCCTCTAAGAGACCTTTTAGACCATTTAAAATAAATTCCCATGCTGATCCTAAACCTCTAAATGCTATATCAAATGTTGAATCAGATGGAGAGGAGGACAAAGTTTCATCACACAAAGAACAAATGGATGACGAAGAAGTAGTAGAATTACAAGGAATGTGGGATTTTATACTTTCCAATGAAGAAATGCAAGAAGAATTACATGTTGCTATCTAAAGTAAAAACCCTGTTGAATTGTCACAAACAAATCCAAAACAGAAGGCTTGAATGCCACCCCCTAGATATAAAGTAACAGGTAAGAACTCAATACCAAAATCCACTCAAAATATGCCTACTCAGTTGGATCCTTCTCCTTCATCTAAAGCTTTGATAGTTTTTGATGAAATGGAATATAATATCATTGATGATATGAAGAAAACTAGCGCAAACATCACCTTTCATGAGCTTAGTAAATTGAAGCATTAGCAGAAGTTACTTCTTAAAAAACTTAAAACAATACCTACTATGCCACTTCCTGCTACCGTGATCTCACAAGTTGCCCAAGAAATGGGAAGACACCCTAGCACTTCTTTGAACAAGATTGATCCAACCGATATAGCTCTAATTGGGGGAAGATCAAAATCACACACTCCACCATTTCTCCTTATTTTTGAAGTCTTTAATCAAAAATTACACAGCTTTTTATTTGATTCTAGAGCTTCATCTAATATCTTACCCAGAATAGTTTGTGCAAAGTTGAATGTTCAGCCTCAGAAATATGTTGTACGAATAGTTCAGTTAGATCACTCTCAAGTCGAAGTTGTTGGGGAACTTAACCATGTAACCATCAAAATTTCATCAAACCCTAAAGTTTGACAAGTTATTGACATACTTGTAGCTGACATTCTCGATTTCTATGGCTTAATCCTTAGTAGATACTAGTCAGAAAAAATTCATGGTTATTTTGCAACTGACTGGTCTCACATGTGGCTTCCCTATAATGACAAACCAAATCAAATAAGGGTTGATTGCAAGAAACATCAAAAGTACATAGCAACAGAATTAGAAGGAGAAAATGAACCAGTCACATATAGCAACAATATCATCGGAAAGTATTCTATAGAATAATTTATAGGGAATTTTAATGCTCACACTTCACCTTTATTAGAAAACTCTGTTGTTTCTCAAGTTGAAAATTTTTCCCAAACAAACACTTCTAAATGTGTAAATTTTGTAGATAAACCTGTAGTTAGATCTTTATTCTGGAAATTATTTTTTGATGGATCTAAATCCAATGATGGAGCAGGAGCAGGTTGCATCTTAGTCAGCGTAGAGGGGGGAAACTATATTAGCATGCAGACTTGAATTCGATTGCACAAAAAACATCACTGAATATGAAGCACTAGTACAAGGTTTGTATAAGGCAATTAGCCTTAACGTCAAATACCTCCAAGTATTCAGAGATTCAACTATTGTCATAAAACAGGTAAGAAATACTATACACTGCATGTTAGGACATTTGAAACACTATCAATCATTAGTCCAAGACCTGACTCTTCACTTCACAACATTTAATATTTCCCCTATTCCAAGACTCCAGAATTCTAGTGCCTATCTTCTAGCCAATGTCGCTTCCAAGCTTATCCCACCAGAGGATTACAACCCAAATTGATTTTCCATTGAATTAATTTCTAGGCCTTCTATTCCTGATAATATCACCAATTGGAGAGTCTTTAATAACGATCTAAATATCATAAGCTTCCTGACCTCAGAAGGCTCTTACGATGACCAGATAGTTGATGAAGACCAGCATGATTAACAACTTAAACAAGAAACAATCATTAATGCTATACTAAAATTTGTAGTTAAGTTGGAAGATTTATATGACCTCAAAGGCAGATTCAAACTTCAGAGTTCAAATCTAAGGTTTGAATTGATCAATCCAGGGACTGATCTAAAACCTAAAAATATTAATTTAGGTCTCGGACTTATGTCAGACGAAAAAGCAACTTTTATAGGTTTGTTGAAAAGATACAAGAATGTCTTTGCATGGAACTATGAAGATCTAAAGACATACGAAACCTCTATTATTAAACATACTATCCCCATGATATCTGACGGAAGACCTATTCAACAAAAATTGAGGAAGATCCATCCTAATTTAGAAAGTCAAATTAAATCCGAGTTGAATAAACTACTGAAAGCCAAAATTATTTTTCTTGTCAGACATTCCTGGTGGGTTTCCAATCTTGTCCTAGTCAGAAAAAAGAACTGCGATATTTGGATATGTATAGATTTCCGCAATCTCAATAAATCTTGCTAAAATAAAAATTTGCTATTACCCCCTATGGAACAGATTTTGCAATCAATAGCATGCCCAAAGCTAATGTCTTTCCTGGATGAATTCTCAGGTTATAATAAAATCTTAGTACATCCAGGTGACCAGCTGAAAACTACATTCGAAACAAAATGGGGAACTTACGCTTATCAGAAGATGCCATTTGGACTAATCAATGCCAGTGCTAATTTCTAGAGAGCTATGGATATAGCCTTCAAAGGTTTAGTAAACAAATCAGTAGTGATCTACTTAGATGATATAATGGTATACTCCAAAAAACGCAGTAATCATCTAAGAGATTTAAAACAGATCTTTGAATGTTGTCAAAGGTATGGAATTTCTCTTAACCCCAAGAAGTCTTTTTTTTTTGCATTAAGTGAAGGAAAGATCCTTGGATTCATTGTGTCCAAAGTAGGAATTCATATTGACCCTGACAGAATTAGAGAAATTTCTGAAATACCTTTACTGCATAACAAAAAATCAATGCAGTCTTTCCTAGGTCAAATAAATTTTGTTAAAAGATTTGTCCCTAACTTCTCGAGAATTGTTTTACCTCTTCAATCCATGATAAAGAAAAATTATCTATTTAAATGGGGACATTCGAAACATGAAGCTTTTAGCCTGATAAAACAAGAAATCATAAACGTCCCATCTTTAGCAACACCAATTTTTTCGAATCATTTCATTCTATATACTTTCGCTTTCGAGAAATCATATGTAGCCATATTGACACAAATAAATGATGAAAAAAGTTAAAGTCCCAATCTCTTTCTTTAGCTCCAATTTACAGGGAGCTAAATTAAATTACTCAGATGTTGAAAAACAAGCAAAATTTGTTGTTTTAAAGTCTATAAAACATTTCAGACCTTTCTCCTCAAAACTCACACTAAAGTAATAGTACCATTCTCAACAATGAGAAATATTTTAATAAAAAGGGATGTAGGTGAGAAGAGAGCAAATTAGATGATGGCCCTGCAAGAATATGACATAGAAATTAAACCACCGAAAATTATAAAAGGCCAAGGTTTTTGCAGGATGTTGGCAGGAGCATTGAATCTATCAGAATTGCAACATTCAGGGGACGATGTTCAAATCTATGAGGTAAGCCTTAATGACACAGAATCAAGGTATGTTAATATCATATTTTACTTGAAAAATGGATATGCCCCAACCCAATTAAATTACACAAAGAAAAGAGCCTTAAGATTAAAAGCTATGCAATATCAAGTTCTCAAAGATGTGTTGTTTAGAATAAATTATGATTCTGTTTTACTTAGATGTCTTGAAATATCTAAGGCAGAGATGGTGCTGCAGGAACTTGAAGGTGGACTAGCTAGTGGTCACTTTGGAGGTGATACTATAGCACATAAAATCCTACATGCCGACTATTACTGGACAACGTTGTTCAAAGATGCACACGGTTATGTAAGGAAATGTAAGATTTGTCAAACAACTAATGGAAGATAGAGGAAACCCACGCTACCATTACAGCCAGTCAAAATTGACCAACCATTTGAACAATGGGGATTAGACATAATATGTGATATTGCTCCTCATTCTTCTAAACAACATAGGTATATCCTTACATCCACTAATTATTTCACCAAATGGGTGGAAGAAATTCTACTCAAGGTAGCCAATTAAGAAAATATTATTGAATTTATAGATCAATTTATCATCACTAGGTTTGCCCTACCATATGCTTTAATGTTTGATAATGCATCTTATTTTTCAAGAAATGTTATGACATAATTTACTCTTAAAAGAGATTTTAAGCTTAAGTATTATGCCAATTACTATCTGCAAGGAAATGGGTTAGCCGAATCCACAAAAAAAAAATATCATCAAGATTATTAAACGAACTGTTGACCAAAGCCAAAAGAACTAGCATAAGTCCTTAGGGTTTGCTCTATGGGCAGATCGAATAACTCAGAATGCCTCCATTGGCACTTCTCCTCTTAATTTGGTCTATGGGAAAGAAACAGTTTTTCCAACAAATGTAGCTATTCCCTCCTTAGCCTTAGTTCAATTCATTGAAGAAACTCCTTCCTCATCTATGCAGGTTAGACAATTACAAATTCTTAAGCTCGAAGAACAAAGAGAAAAGGCCAAGACCACACATGCACATCATCAACAGTTAGTCAAAGCCTCCTTTGATTCAAATTCTGTAACTTAAAAGTCTTTCAACTCAAAGACCTAGTATTGAAATGGGATAAATCCCACGAAGAGAAAGGTAAGCATCTCAAGTTCCAACAAATGTGGCTTGGCCCATTTCAGATTGTGGAACAAATAGGCCCAGTGACTTTTCTGTTACAAGATTTGTTAGGTAAGAGAGAATCTCTACCTGTTAATGGGCAGGTTCTAAAAAAATACTTTCCATAGAATATTATCTCTTTTGTTCACTGCATATTATTGTATTTAGTTAAAATTTTCTTTTAGAAAGAATAATACGAATTGAAAAGAATTTACTTTTGGTTTTACAAAGGATAGTCTCTTTTTAATTTTGACTTTTGGCTTGTGTAAGTAAATATGGTTATGAAAGTAATCTTCACATATGAAATATATAGTTAAGTTCTATCGCTCTTAAACTGCTTGTTTTCTGCCTAAATTATCTGAATTTTTATGAAACTTAGCTTTAAAAAAGAAACTTCTCCTTTACATTAGTCCAAAAAAGTTTTAATAACAAAGAAAAGTCCCTCTCCAGAAAGGCATCTTTAAAACTCTATAATTATCGTCTAGAAGCTCTTAAGGAGCCAATGATTCTCCCCACTTAATCAACTTTCATTTTTAGAGTGTAATTCTAAAATATACTTAAACTTAAAGGATAAAAGCCTCATCGAGAGCCAACTTACCATGATCATAAGATTATAACTAACTGACATTACCAATACTGCATATCAAAACAACGTAATGACTTAAGATTATATTAATCAAAAGATAAGGGGTCTCATCACGAGCCAACTTGTTCAGTTAAGTTACAAATCAAGTGAATGGCATTGTTAATGTTGGTCACCAAACCAAGACATTGTCCTTTAAGAAATAAAAGATGAAGAGCTGAAGCAACTATGAATTACTTCAAAAAATAAAGAAAGCAATTAGTATAATTACGATATTATATTTAAGATTGCATTCTGATTTAAGTGGGATATTGAATCATTGCTAGTTAAGAGGTAACCCTGTCGAGGCTATGAACACTTGCTGGTAGTAGAGGCTTTACCTATGACAATTGAGCATACCAAACACTGATCTGAGAAGAGACTTCTTACTTTTATCTTTAAAAACCAAGTAAAGGCTGATGTAGACAAAGTGACTTTTTATGAGAAAAGAATAATCAAAAGAACAGTTAGATGTTGTTTTATTAATAAAGAGCAGTATTACTTACCTTATATTCCATATAGCTTATTTTATTTTCAAAGCTATCATTATTTTGGAAGTTTTAGAAATTTCAAAAAACTCTCAAAGATAACTGGTTCTTCCAAGTGAATCGCCAATTGTTGTAATATTCAACAACCCCCCATTTATTAATGATAGTAGTTAATATTACATTAATAAATGGGGACCCTAAAAAAATTAAAAATCTATCCAAAAAACAAAACTTAGCATTTAGCCGTTTCTTTTATTTTTAGAATAAAACAAAGATATCAATAAAACTCCCCTTTTTTTAGAAAAATACTAAATGCCTACCTACCCATATATAGCATGATGAAGCACCACCAAAAGACCTTTCTAACCCTCCAAAATCAAGTAAAATTATTAATTAAGGACTCTATGCTCGAAACTATCATAAATCCGACATGAACTAAGTCCTTAAGCTTTTTAGGCTTAGTCTCGCATCACATCTCGCCATTCATAAAGGGCCAGCCTTAAAAAGGTTATTTCAAAACATGTGAGATGCAAAATTGCGATAGAGTTATAAAATTTATCGCATCACATTTTGGGCATTCAAACAAACACCAAAAACTTACCACCAGCCAATATTGCAAAATGCGATCAAGACCTGGACCCACTCCTTAAATATATCATAAACAAATGTTTTAGGTCTGCCACTCATTAAAAAGGGCCTTTTACATAGATAAACCTAGCAAGTAGCTACATTTTGAAACAATTAACGAGTGGATCGCATTTCGCATCTCACAGAAACACAACAGGAGGTAAGAAAGGAGAAAAGGCATAATGCGATATTGCGATCTGCGATATTGCTTCGCAAATCGCACAATCACTATCATCGCAGTTCAAACGCTCGCCACCCTAGAAGCTTTCATCCCGTTTTACGATGCAGATACTTATGAGCATTAAATCTAAGGTATAACGAAGCATTAGTGGGAATTTAGTAAGAGATAATTGTATTTATGTGTGAAAAGCCATTTAGCGTGATATGATATCTTCTTACGTGCATTCAAATAAAACTCCTTTTATCAGCTTTACAAGTTATATGCATTACTTCATTTTACGTTCATTATCATCTTTCTATATCCGATAGCTATTGTTATTCACTCTCAGGGAAAATCTGCAGAACAAATCATTCAGAACAATGGTAAATAAAGGCAAGGAAGTCATCTCTGAGAAGTTAGAAATGACTCCTCTGTTTACGAATACCACATGCAACAGAGAGGGAGGAACCTCTACATGGGAGGCCATGTATAATATATTGGAGGAAGAGTAGCCAAGGATTCTGGAAACAAAGATTATAGTTGATGGATGTGATTCCTCAGACTCTTCCATGTTAGAGATGACATGCTCATTTTTGCACCACATAGCTGTGTGCCCAAAGATAATCCATTATACCGACATGGTTAAATGGGTTATTGATGAAGCCAACATCTCAGACAGAGAATTCAAGACAAGAATCCAAGAGGTTATGGGATCTTTTACCCCGCACAACCTACGGCTTATGTACCACCTACCAGAGCCACAAGTCATATACAACAGGCAGTTCATTGAGAAGTTTTCCAAAGAGAACGACGACCCAACATACTGCACCCAGACCTGGTCAAATAATGAGGAAAAAATCAAGAAAGACAAAAACGGTATGTACACTACTTCCTCTATTTGTCCTCCTCATAGTTTTTTAGTGGCCATGTTATGTAGACTATTTGGTAGACCCGATAGTACTAAATTCTCCCCAGAGTGGTTGTTATTAATAGATGTAGCTGTTAACGCAACTGTAATGAATTGGGCACAAATTTTTATGACAAATTAGCAAAAACAATTATCGAGTATAGAAGGAAAAGAAGTGTTGCTTCAAGTGTTGCTATGAATGCCTATGTAATGGATGAAATTTGTTTTAGTTCAAAATTCCCTATCATGGGATGGAAATGGACTGTTCGAAATCCACTTCCCATTCACAAATACCATAAGGACATGTGGGAATCCAACTTTCAATCACAGTTTTTCAATATTTGTCATGGAGCTATGCTCGCTATTCACAAGCGGCTTTATAATCAAGATGCCCCCAAGTTTTCCCAAGAAGCTGAAGTAGATATCCTCCCGGTGGCCAGATGGTTTGGAGAGGAAACATTTATGTATATCTAGGGTTTTGGTAGAATCACCTCCCCCCATGTCCTCCCATACTACGTTCCAAACAAATTGATGGCTAGAGAGATAGCCTATCAAACAGCTAGTGAGGGAGGGATGAGTGAGACATTAAAGGAATCAAAAAAGGCCATCTGGCTTACATTCCCTTTATAGTGTGGAGCATTTGCATTACACGACCTAGGGCATGCATTTAGAGAAGTAGAGAACATGCTATCTCTGTGATTAGCTAAATTCCATGGAAGGCAATATGACCCGTCCAACATTGTCGAAAATTTCACCACTTTGGTGAAAATAAAAGTATTCAGTAATGAGGAAGACGCCTTTAATGACATATTTTTGCATAAAAACACCTTCACAGAGGTGAATCATATGGCACAATTACTTTTTGACAGTGAAGATATGGAAAACTTTACAGTTAAAGAGAAAGGAGGTTAGCAAAGGTCCCATTGGACCAATTATTGATTGAACAATAAGGGAGCCTACTCCCAGTGTGACTATAGAAGGTGACTCCAAAGAAAATTCTAAGACACAATCACAAATTCATCACAAAATGGGAAAAGCAGAAGCATGGAATTGGTAAAGGATACAACCTAATCTACACAGAAGATAGCTAAAGAAACTTTAGTTAGCAAGCAGGCTGAAATCCATGCCACCTCCACACAACCAATAAAACCCCTGGTAATTGATTTAGAGGAAGAGTGGGACAATTTTAATAAAAGTCTCAACATAGAGGAACAAATGCCAAAGTTGCAAAATCCACAAAAAAAAAAAACCTCAAGAAATTACAGCAGAAGAGACTGTAAATACACAAGAGGTAGAACACATCCCTCTTACCCCCACCTGAGAAATAGTTTTGAGAATTGAAGAAATTCCCCCTCTAGATGTGTTTTATAGCCCACAACATAACATTGTGGTGAAAAGACAAAGAAAGAAACAGAAGTTGGACTCTTTAGCTGCTACTACCCCTGAAAATGAACCAATGGATGTTCTCTGGAATGACTCATTAGTTGACCCATTCACCAATATTACTAGACTCTCATTGTTTGCAGGTGCTTACACTACAGCGACCATGGAAAAAACAACAGAAGTACAAATTTTGCTTATAGAAAAAGAAGATAAAATAATGTCGCTTGAGCAACAATTACAACAAGCAAAATCTGCCCAACAGGCAGAGATATAGTTAGCTAAGCTACAATGAATTCGAGCAGATGAAAATAGAATATCGAACCAGCTTAGCCGAGAAGGAAGCACAAATACGAGCAATAACTGATCTACACAAAGATGATCCAAAAATTGATCAGTTTGTTATCGAAGCACTCAGCCTTAACTCCCAGCTAATGCACCAAAAAAATTATTATGCGAGAAGATTTCGCAATGGAAATATTATTGCAAAACAAGCGACATATTGACAAGTCAAGTCGTGGAGATGAGACTTCAATATGATGAGATCATTAAAAAGGTCTCCGATTTTATCACCTGGTAGAACACAAAAGATGACAGAAAAGCCGACTTGCCTAAACTAGAAGAGTCGCATAAATAAATCTTATTTGCAAGCTGGGATTGTTGACTTAAAGAAGCAGAAAAGGCAACAGCAGACGCAACAGCGGCAACAAACAGTGTCATAGAAAATATCAATGAAAATTTACATAGTGCCAACCTTGTGGCAGAGTCCATTCCAGGTTTCCTTCCTAATGTGTAACAGTTTGAACTACAGTGGAAACAGGCAACGGAAGAAAAAGTAGAAGTGACAAGGCAAATGACTAGGTTAAACTGGGAAGCATATTGCAAAAACATTTGGTAAAACCTCATAGCCAGCGGATGACCCTGTGATGCCTAGCCACTTCTACGGAGAAAATGGTGCCAACACTGACTGACGCCGTATTCGTTGGACAATTGAAAGCTAAAGTTGTCCAACCAACACAACTCAAGCCCATGATGGACATTTGCGATCTGAAGGATCAAATGCAGGATAGCTAGTCACCAGGTTTATTTCTATTTTGATTTTATTTTTGCATAATTTGAGGCAGGTCATTTAAACCTCATCAAATATTTTTGTAATAATGTATTTTTAGTTTTATAGTTTAAGTATTTAAACCCCTCTCATGCATTTAGAGAGGGGTCCAAAATTTTTATCAGAAACAGTCTTCAAAACATGCACTTTTGTTCCTTTGAGGAAGTTTTCGTCAAATTAATGGAACATGATTTATTTTTATCTGATTTAGCATCTTCCACTAAAATTGCACTTTTGTACTCTTAGATGGTGTTGAATGGACTGAGAATATCTCAATATCGATGAAACACATGAATAGGACATATTATAAATTGAACTTTTATCTCGTAATCCTTTTTACTTATGTATTAAGCAATGAATTCTTTTCGAATTGTTTATGTGTGAAAGGATAAATCTTGATTGCCATTATTGCACTTCTGTATGATGATGATCTATATTTTATGCTGAATATACGAATAATTCTTTATGTGATATATTTTTCACAATCATTTCGACTAACTTTTTATACAAAACGATTATTATTAAGGTGAATTCATTTCTCATCAAAATTTAATGATCTTTATTATCAATTGCTTTAAGACATTATTATAGATCGCATACATCAATTTAATCCTGGGTATAGTTATAATTAGGTAGTGTTTAAATTAGGATAAAATGCATGTGAATTTTAGTTTAGATTAGATTACTTTTAGCTCAGACATTACTTCAAAACATCACATATCACCCCATTAGCAAAATCATTAAATAGATGGAAACTGGTCCCATTATCCCCAGTTGGAGCCACTACTCCAAACAAAAAAGGAGTTGCCAACCAAGGTCTAGACTGGGTGGTTTTCCCCCATGTTAAAGCAACAATTTTCAATGCTTCAACACCCTCTTCAAGGACACCAAAACATATGTTTGAGTTGAGACAATTGTTAGAAAATGGGCTACCAAGTACAATATGACTAGATTCCTTTAGGCTTTATAGCCACAAGTACTCCTTGAGTCTTTTCAAAAGTGGGATCTAGATTTTATGGGACCTATTGCTCCAACATCAAAGAATAAAATATATATTTTGGTTTGTACTAATTATGTACCAAAATGGGCATAATCTAAATATTTTTTTCTTGCTATTGAAAAAGCAATTGTGGATTTTTTATATGAGGATATTTTTACCTATTTTAGTGTCCCAAGAGAAATTATAATAAGTTAAGGGATGCAATTCACATCAATATCAGATCAAGCATTGCAAATCTTCTCGGTACCATCCATAGGCCAATGAGAAAATGGAGTCACTAACAAGGTCCTTGAAGAAATTATGACCAAGACAATGCAGCTACATCACAAGAATTGGTCAGATCAGCTTCCTGAAGCACTTTGGGCCTATAGGACCACATGGAGGAACACAATCAATTTTACACCGTATGAGTTGGTGTATGGAAAACAAGTTCTTCTTCTGAAAGAAGACTAGGTGAAGATGTGTATGGATGTATTTCAATTGGTTATGGATCTCTTAGATGCACAAAAAAAAAAAAAAAGGTTCAATTAAATGAGTTGGATGAGATGCACCAAGAATTCATCAACATACCACCCTTGTCTAAAAATGGTTGAGCAAATGGCATGACAAATTCATCTAGAAAAAGAAATTCAAACTAGGTGATTGAGATCTCCTTTTTAATTCCATATTCAAAAATTTTAAAGGAAATTCACTATATGCTGGTTAGGCCCATAAGAAACTGAATATGTCCTTAATAATGGTTGAGTAAAAATTAAAATTATCAATTGGCAAGGGGATTCTTTTTTGTTTAATTGACATAAGTTAAGATTGTATCAACAACCTATCAATCGGGAGGAATTATTTCAACGTGTTTTATAATAGTCCGAGATGGAAATAGTGGGTAGGGAAGATCCCCAATATGTTACAATCTCATTTTCATTCATTCTCTTCCTTGAAACCATATATATATATATATATCAACCTCTCTCTCAGCTCGAAGGCTAGAGTGAGGCTGTTGGTACTAGGCCAGCACACAAGTATACTTACTTAAGAGTTCATAAGGCTCAAGTCAATAATAAAAACCATGCCACCCAAACACCTAAGATAACCCTAATTGACAATATGCATACATATATACATATAATAATAATAATAATTAAAAATAAAAAGTAGATAAAATAATGTTCAATTATGAAAACTGATGTGCTAGCACAATTGAAAATGATTTTTTCTTGAAAACCAAGCAGTCACTGGGAAAACAATCCCCAAGTTATTCTCAAATAAAGTGGGAGATTGTTAGCCGTAATAAAAACAAATTGGTTTGTTACAAAATATATATTTTTTGTGATTGGTTTTACTAATAGCACTGTCAAGGAAAATGTAAATCAAGTCTATAAAAAACCTTCTCATTACAGAGCCTTAAACAACCACTCTTTTTATTCTTATCACCACAATTAGAATCCATCTTTGTTTTAATTTCTCATTGGTACCTTTCAGTAGAATGCTTGTTCAATACCTCCATGGAGTCAGGAAATGAAACTTTTTCCACCAATTCCTTACAACAATCAATACTTATATTTGTTTTAATTGTGTTAATAAGTCAAGCACAAAGATTTCATTCTCTAGCATAATATATTTAGCTTGGCCCTCAAAGTCCAATATGTCAAATCTTTCTACTCTTGGCAGTGCTTTATTAATCTAGGCATAATGATGTTGCAGATGATCTTCCTCAAGAAACACCGACAAAAACTATAACATTTGTATTTTTGCAGCTTCAAGCTTCCATGTAACCATCACGTAGTCTAGTAACCATTATCTTCAGTAGATATGTTGATCTCTATAGCGTTTATAATATGAATTCTAGCAAACCTATTTTAATCTACCTTATAAATAAAGTTCATATCATGAAATTTGGCTTCATAATAAAGGCCCAGGGCTGCCCGAGCACCTCTAGTCTCTTTCCTCTCATTTCTTACGTCTGCATTAGCTATGTCAACATCATTTTTGGCCTCAGAATTAGCACAGCAAGCGTCCTCAACATCAACATTGGTCTAAGCACTCTATTATGGTTTAGCTCAATGATACACAAGTCTTAGTTTAAGTTTCCCCTCATCATCAAGCCTTGAAAATTCAAGCATTCATCAATCTATTAAGGTAAAACTTGAGGCAAGGGAATTAAATTTGAGCTTTTATGGTATATTGAAAACATGGAAAATACTAAACAATAAACCTAGAGCTTGTATGGATTTGTGACTATATGAATATATGACTTTTCCTACACCCTACTCCACCCCTTCTGCGACTATCATTCTGATTTTATAACCTTACTTTTCTCCTATCATACACCTACTCATACTTATCATTTTAATATCTATCTCTTCGCCACCTTCCAAGACTTACCCTTAAATGATATGAAGAATCATTACCACTCTTACAATCTACATGCATGCATGATCTCTCAACCACTCATCATTATTATTCCTTCCTTTTTGAATCATCCATAGGCTCAAAATGAATCTCTAACATGTACATTGCATAAATAGCGCTCTCAAGACCCAAATTCCCTCACTAGAAGTGATAAAATATTTAGAGAAGAGCATCTTGACATAAGTCACTAAGAATTAAAATGTTATGGGAAAGCACAGTGCAGTTAGACAAGAGCCATTGTGGTTTGTGGCCTTGAAAGCATACCCTATATTCAATGCTAGCAAACCTATGCTTAGAGCTACAAGATGGCTCCCATGCCTCAGAAAATTTTGTGTGCACAATATCACTACTACCAAATCATTTGCACAAGGGTAAGATTGGTAAATTTCTTGAACTGGTGACCTGGTGATGGTAGTGATAGAGGAGTCCATGGCCAGAGCGATGGGACTACCTCAAAAAGGGGAGCATTGTTTTAAGAACAAGTTAATTGAAATGGGGGTATGGACTTAACTTTTGTGTTCAATATCGTAGAATCCAAACTAGGGAAGAGGTGTACTCCAAGCATAAATCACAAAGAAGTGGAGGAATTTATTATTTGTCTAGTAGAAGTACTAACATGTTAGGGAAGATATGTTATTATTTTCCTATAGCAAACCCTTCTCCTTCTTCACTTTGAAGCAAATGAACTCTTGAATTTTCCACTTTACATATTTAAAAGCCTAGGCCAAATGGAAAAGCACATACAACAAAACCTTGAAACATTAGCCATAGCATATATCATCATAGAGAATCCAATGATGTTTTCAAGCATATTAATGGGAAGGAGGGTGAGGACCTTAGTCTTCAAGAGATTGCAACTTTTACTAACTTTTGGGAAAACTCTAAAAGGACCAAAAGGAGGTATGTACAACCTACTAGAATCATCCCTACAAGGATTACTAGGAGCATGGCTAGGAATAAGATTCCAAAACAAAATAAAGAGAATCCATCACTAGTTACCCAATGTCCTCCTAAAGTTGCTACTTTTGAGCCTATGTCAACTAGGCATAATCACTCTAGTAAAAGAAGTCAGTGACCCCTCTACCAAAGAGTTCTAGGACCAAATTTTTTGAGCCTAAGACTTATGTCTATAATTACCATGACTCTATTGACCCATTAACGCTAATGCCCATTGACTTTTAAAACACCATTGATTATTATGAGCCTGTAAATCCAACTATGTATTCTACTAACTTGAGAAGGCCATTCTCTTCCAAATTAAGGAGGAAAAACAAGAATATTGAGAATTTAAAGGTAGAAATTAAAGCATTTAAATTTCTAGATAGATATGTGAAGAATGAGAATTCAATTCTAAAGGCCAAAATGCTCTGAAGCATATAGAGGTTGAGAAATTAAGCGTGAAGAATAAGAAGTTGTTTAAGTAGGCTAAAAAGTGGCTCAAGCGAAATCAATATTTGGCACTGTGCAATAATGCTTTGGACAAGAAACTCTAGGCATAGAAGAAGAAAAAGCAGGGAAATGTGAATATCTCAATTGGCACACATTGATAATTTGAAGCATAGTGAAATCGGTTTTCTTATTTTTTAATAGGTTTTTATTAGTACATCGATCACATATTTTGTTTGCATGAGAACATGAAAAGACTAAGGCATGGGGGATATATCAGGGCTTCGATTTGATGCCCTTTTCACTACCAAACACCCCCTGTCAATCTGTTGTGACCATCAAAAACCCCCTTTTTATTAGTATTAGTAATAAGAATAATAAATGGGTACCCTTCTAAAAATCCAAATCTTAGCATTTAAGATTGCCTTTTTGTTTTCAATAAAACAAGATATCAAAGTAAAACTTCCAAAAATATGAATTCCTACCTTTTCATGATTTAGGCACATAAAACATTACAAATTTTGAGTTTCCTTACAAAAGGCTCCATAAGACCACCAAAACTAGGAAAACCTTTGTAAGTGGAATGTCTCAAGTATTAAGCAAAACTTTAATAAACCCGCTTTTAAATGATAGCATCGCATCGCAAAAGGGTCATGGCGGGCATCCCTTATATAAGGAACTCCTCGAAAACATGATCTGCGAGAATGCGAGATCATAAGTCCTACAACCTTATTGCATCACCAATTCTAAAGTTCGCAGCGCCACATTATGTAGTACAGTGCAATATCGCGAAGTGCGATAGCCTCTCGCAAAATCATATATCGCAGCCACCAGATGAAACAATGTTTTAACGATGTCAAGTTTAATTTGTGATATTGCGATCTATGATATTGTAAAGCAAATCACAAAATCACTTATATCGCAAATCAAAGTGCTCAGATTTCTAGCGTTGTACTTTCCATTGTTCAGTGCAAAAGTTATGAACATTAAATTTTATCTTAACGGTGCATTAGTGGTCATTTATTTGGAAAATCATTCATATCAGAGAAAAGGACTATTTGATGCAAGGTGATATCTTTTGATATGACTTAGAATTAAAAGCTTTCTTGTCACCTTATTTTTGTTCGTTATTCACTACCATCCTTATTGTATCTTCATTCTTTGCTTGCAATTTTCAAGAGAAACACACAGAGCGTAATGGGAAAGAAAGGCAAGGCTCCCGCATCTGAAAAATCAGAGATGACTCCGTTATTCACAGACACCACTTGTATTAGGGAAGCAGGGATATCTACCTAGGAATCCATGTATAAATTGTTAGAGGACGAACAACCAAGGATTATGCAAGTTACGATTACAGTATATGGACGCAGCTTTTCTGAAGCGTCATTGACAGAACTTGCATGCTCGTTTTTACATTGTATTGTTGTGAGGCCGAAGATACTCCCCTACATAGATATGGTGACATTGATTATAAACCACGGTAACATATCTGACAGGGAGTTCAAAACACGGAGCCAGGAGATCATGGGGTCATTTACCTCAAACAATTTGAGGCGTATGTACCACTTACTGGAACCTCAAGCCAGCTATAACAAGCAATTTATAGAAAAATTCGCCAAAGAGAACGAAAATTTGGCGGAATGCACAAAAAGTTGGTCTACCAATGAGGAATGACTAAAGAAGGATAGAAACGGTATGTACCCCATTGGCTCCCTCTGTTCTCCTTATTCTTTTTCTGCTGCAATGTTATGTAGATTATTTGGGTATCCAGACATCAACAAGTTTTCATCATAATGGTTGCCTCTATTGGATGCAACTACAAATGCCACGATAATGGATTGGGCCCAAATTCTCTTAGACAATTTAGCTACAAAAATTTTAGGTTATCGAACTAAAATAAGTTTTGCTCAGAGGGTTTACCCTCCATTCTTTTTAAGTGCCTATGTCATGGATGACATTCTCTTTGTTTCTGATTTTCCTATTATGGAGTGGAAATGGACAATACAGAATCCTCTTCCTATTTAGGTCTATCACAAAGAATTGTGGGAATCCAATTTCATCCCACATTTCTACAAGATTTGTCATGGAGTGATGCGCCCTATTCATAAAATGCTATATAACAAAGATGCCCCAAGATTTTCATCAGAAGCCAAAGTTGACATTCTCTCGATGGGAAGATGGTTTGGGGAGGAGTTGTTCACATACATCAGGGTATTTGGTAGCATTGCTTCACCCTGCACACTTCCTTTGTATGTTCCCAACAAACTAATGGCCAGGGAAATAGCTTACCATACTTGTGGTGTTGGGGGAATGAGCAAATTACTCAAGGATTCTAAGAAGACCATTTGTCCTCAATTCCCTGTAGTCTGCGGAGCTTTTGCATTATTTGATTTAGGTCATGCTTTTAAAGAGGTTGATAATATGTTATGGTTGCAATTACCAAAGTTCCTAGGGATGAAGTACGATCCCTTCGGTGTTATAAGTAATTTTACAACAATGGTCAAAATAAAAGTGTTTACTAAAGAAGAAGATCTCTTTGACAATGTCTTTCTGCGGAAGAACACTTTCAGGGAGGTTCTACATATGGCACAAATTCAGTTTGACCAAGAAAAACTTCAGGAGTTTAGCCATTACAAAGAATAGAGGTTGGCAAATGTCCCGTTGGACAAATTGCACATTTAACCAATAAGGGAGCCCACTCCCAGTATTAGCATAAGTGGAAGTTCAGAAGAAGAGAAGTCTAAATCAAATTCTAAAAAGGAATCAACTGAAAAATCCAGTGAGCAGTCAAAGAGTGAACACAGCAGAAGTGAAGGGTCAATTAAATACATAGCTTAGTCTAAATAAAAGCCTAACCAGCAGGTTTTATCCCCAAAACAGGCTGAGACTCACGCTCCCCTCACAAGGCCAACAAAGCCAATTGTAGTATATAAAGAAAAGGAATGGGAGAATTTTAATGAGCTAATCAACACTGAGGAACAGATTGCAGAGTCACTGACAAACCCAAGGGAGACAACCACAGAAATGATAGTAGAAGGGGTTATTAATACTCAAAAGACAAAGCATATTCATGTTGCTTTGTCATCTGAAATTGTACTGAAAATAGAGGAGATCCCTCCTCTGGATGTATTATACAGCCCGCCAACATAAGGCTGTCGTCAGGAGGCAAAGGAAGAAAAGAAAAATAGATGTCGTGCTCGCTTCAGAGGATGAACCTCTAGACCTTCTTTGGAAAGACCCAACTATAGACCCATCGGAAAACCTAACTAGGCTCTCTCAGATCGCAGGGGCATATGCTTCTACAACAATTGATAAAGCGACAGAAGTTCAAATTCTATTAAAAGAAAACGAGGATAAGATTTTATTTTTTGGAACAGCAACTACAACAGGCCAGCATCAGCCGACAAGCAGAGATAGTCAGCCGAGAAGCAAAGATACAATTGGCAAAGCTCCAGCAGAACTTCCAGCAAATGTAGCTGAATTATCAAAGCAGTCTGGCCAATAAAGAAGAACAATTACAAACCATAATAGGACTGCACAAGAACGATCCTAAGGTTGAAGAATTCATCACAGAAGCACTCGCTCTTAATGACCAACTCTTGCAACAGGAGGAAACACTCTGCCAAAAAATCTCGCAATGGAATTCCCATTGCGAAAAGAGCGATAAGAAAGTTTCTGAATTTTTAAGCTGGCAGAAATCAAAGGAAGGAAAAAGAGTGAAATTTCCCAAGATCGATGAATCTCATCAAGAAATGTTATTTGCAAAATGGGATTCACGGCTCAAGGAAGTAGAACAGGTGATGGAGGAGGTAGTGACAACAGCAAACAATGTCATCGAGTGCACCAAAGAAAATTTTCGCAAGGCAAATTTGGTATCAGAGACCACCCCAGGGTTCCTCCCAAAGGCACAACAGCTTTGAACAAAGTGGAAGCAAATGGCAGTGAAAAAGGCAGAGTCAATTAAACAGATAAGCAAGTTAAACTGGGACACATATTGGCAGTACCTGGTAAAGCCCCATAGCCAATGGATGACTCTGAAATGCCTCATAACCTTCGTCGAGAAGATAGCGCCAGCTCTTGCCAAATCCGTATTTGTAGGACAATTAAATGTTGAAGTTGTCCAACTGACACTCTTGAAGCCAATGCTCGATATTTGCAACTTAAAAGAACAAATGCATGATTTATCATAGATACAGTTTTAGTTTTATTATTAGTACAATTTTTCTTGAAATGAGGCAGGTCTTTTAAACCTCCTCATCTATTTTGTAATATTTATTTTTAGATTTTAGATAGTAGTATTCTAACCCTTCTCATTGCATTGGAGAAGGGTCCAAAAATTTATCAAAAACAATTCTTCAGAACATGCAGTTTGCTCCCCACTGAGGAGGTTTTGATAAAATGAATGGAATGAGATTTATGTTTATATGAGTTTGGTGTCTACTATTGAAATGCATTTTTGTACTCTTAGTGGATGTTGAGTAATTTGAAGATAAATCTATATCGTTGTGGCCCATGAGTAGAACTTATTACCAATGGTATTTCTATCTCCTCATACTTTTTACTAATGTGCTAAGTGATAAATTATTTTTCAGTTATTGGTATATGAAAGTTTGAACGTTCAGTCGTCTTATTGCACTTCTGTATGGTGATAACTTACTTTTATGCTAAGTATATGAGTAATTCTTATGCAATATGTTTTTCATAATTGTTTCGGCTAACTTTTTATACGAAAAAATCATTTTCGACGGATTCCCTTCTCATAGTGATTGAATGATTTATATTACCAATTGTTGTTAGAAATTATTGTAGATCGCATAAGTGAAATAGTGCTCCCAGGATAGATTAAAGTTAGATGTTTTCTTTCATTAGAATAAATTGCATATAATAATTAAAAGATAGATTAGATTTAGAATAAGCATTCACCCCATAAACGCCAAAAAGAAAGCAAACATCCCATTAGTATACCCATCCTAAACAAATTGGGAAATTGGTCCCATTATCCCCAGGTGGAGCCACTATTCCAAACGGAAAAGGAACTGCTTTCAAGGTCTGGACGGGTGGTTATCCCCCTTGTTGTAGACCCGATTTTTCGAGCCTTCAACATGTTTGGTGCTAGAAGGAGGGCCTGAACTATGAATGGCAAGTAAATCTACATCTTCACACCATTCTAAGAGTAAAACTCCCTCACCTTCACCTTCAACTTCTCGCTCGCATTCTCAATCTTCCATCATTGAACCAGAAGTTGAAAAGAAAAACACAGAACACATTGCTGAAATCCCAAACAAGCCAAATCAGTCTTCTTTGGATCCCCCTAAGTTACAAACTTTAATTCATAACTTACAGAGAATTTCCTTATCTCAAGAAGAATTTGAGTTTTCCCAAGGTAGTGTCACTTCTCATTTGACTCCAACTCAGTGACTGACTAGAGCACAAAGCGAAAAACTAGGAATCCCACCAGTTGATTTTCCTTTGCCAAGTCGTAAGAAAGCTAGGAGAACCCCAATAGAATCTCAGAGTGAGGTTTTATCATCATATTCATCTACCATCCCATCCATATCATCACAAGTTCAAATGTCCATCCCACAACTCCAAATCATGGTTCACATTGGTACAGGAGTATCATCTACCTCTACCCAACCACCTTCGATTACTGCGACACCTCCTACTACTCATACCCCAACAATGGCAGGAAATCCTCCACCAAAGCCATGGGCTAATCCAGGAATTGTGAACATGCCTACACCCTTATCCCAATTACCGGCTCATCCTCAGAAATGGCTCCCCAAGTTCAATCCTGAAATTGGTCTATTAGTTGCGAAACATATTAATAATTTTATGTTGTCCATAAATTTAAATGGAGTAACAAAAGAGGACACAGTTGTACGATTATTCCCTTATACCTTAAAAGGAGCAGTAGGGTCATGGTATTTTCATTACCATCAGGCTCCATTAATAACTGGGATACATTTCAATATCAATTTTTAACAAAATTTGGGGATGACCAATCTACAACAACTTTAATCAATGACCTCTCTAATTTGAAAGCCGAACCAAGAGAACCAATTAAGAACTTCAATTCTCACTTCAATAAACTATTAAATAAAATAACAGTAGCATCGAGGCCTAGCAACGAAGTCCAAAATGAATGGTACATTTCCACTTTGCCTTCAAATTCAGCCATCTTTGTAGATAGAGCTGCTAAACCAACACTAGCTGAGAATATGAAATAGGCGATAATTGTAGAGAAATGTATCCTAGCTGTAGAAAAGAAAAACAATGTAGAAGAGAGAAAATCTAAAAAGGTTGCTTTTAGAGATGATCATAAGGAAAAAAAATCAAAGGATCCATTCGATGTAGAAGGGTTGCAGAAAGTTGTGAAAACCATGTCCAATGAAATGGTTGATATTAAGAAATAGGTAGCAGAAACCTCTTCCAAGAAACCTTTCAAACCCTTCAGGAGGAATCCTTCAACTGATCCGAAACCTCCAAACGCTATAACAAATGCAGAGTCAGAAGGGGAAGAGGAGGAAGTTTCAAACGAGGAACAAACTGATGATGATGAAGTCATGGAACTACAAGGAATGTGGGACTTCATTCTTCCAGATGAAGAAGATCAAGAGGTATTGCATGTTGTTAAAACAAGTAGAAATCAACTTGATCCTCCACAATCTAGTTCTAAATAGAAAAATCCAAGTCCCACTCCTAAGGATAAGATCATAGGTAAGAAATCCTCACCAAAAGCTACTCAAACAAACCCAGTTCAATTTGATTCAACAACTCCAGTTAAAACGCTTATCATATCTGATGGAATGGAGTATAACATTGTTGAAGACATGAAGAAAACTAGGGCTAATATTGCTTTCATGAGCTTAGCAAATTAAAGCACCAACAGAAATTACTCTTGAAAGAACTAAATGCAGTACCAATTGCACCTTTACCTACTGATGTAATTTCACAAGATATTCATGAAATGGGAAGACCTCCAACTGGTATGTCAAATAAAGTCAATCCTAATGACATAGCCTTGATTAGAGGAAGGTCGAAATCCCATACTCCGCCATTTCTCCTTACTTTTGAGATTTTCAATAAAAATTTGCATAATTGTCTGGTATATTCTAGTGCTTCATCTAACATTTTGCCTAGGACAATTTGTGTGAAGTTAAATGTTCAACCTCAAAAATCTGCAGTTCGCATAGTACAACTGGATCGGTCTCAAGTCGAGGTTATCGGTGAGCTTAATCAAGTGACCATAAGACTCATCAAATCCAAAGGTATGTCAAGTCATTGATATACTTGTTGCAGATATTCCTGAATTTTATGGACTAATTCTTAGCAAGGATTGGTCAGAGAAGCTCCACAGTTATTTTGCGACCGACTGGTCTCATATGTGACTCCCTTACAATGGTAAACCAAATCAGATAAAGGTTGAGAGAGAGAAACACCAAAAGTATATAGTAACGGAGTTAGAAGGAGAAAATGAATCTGTAGCATACAACAGCAATATAATTGGGAACTATTCCATTGATTCATTCTTAGGAAATTTCAATGCTCATACCTCACCTTTTTTTAGAAAACTCGGTTCTATCTCAAGTAGAAATTTTTTCTCAGACAAATACTTCTAGGTGCATTAATTTTGTAGATAAATCTATGAATAAGTCTTTGCTTTGGAAATTATTTTTTGATGGTTCTAAGTCTAATGATGGGGCAGGAGCAGGTTGTGTATTGGTAAGTCTGAATGGAGAAAAAACCATGCTAACATGTAGACTCGAGTTCGATTGCATGAATAATACTGTTGAATATGAAGCATTAGTTCAAGGATTATACAAGGCAATCAGGCTTGATATCAAGTATCTACAAGTCTTTGGAGATTATGAGATTGTTATCAAACAGGTAAGAAATACTATACATTGTTTGTCAGGACACCTTAAGCATTATCAATCATTAGTCCAAGACTTGACGTCACACTTTATAGCATTTAATATTTCATCTATTCCCAGACTCCAAAATGCTAGTGCTAATCTCCTTGCTAATGTAACTTCCAAATTCATCCCATCAGAAGACTATAGTCCAGACAGATTCTCAATTGAGTTAATCTTTAGACCATCCATTCCTAATAACATTACCAACTAGAGAGTTTTCAATGATGACCCTGATATTGTAAGTTTTCTCACTTCAAGAGGCTCTTAGAATAATCAGATAATTGATGAAGACCATCATGACAAATATCTAAAATAAGGAAACAACAATAATGCTATACCTAAATTCGTAGTTAAGTTGGAAGACCTATATGATTTAAAACACAGATTTAGAAATTCCACCAATTCAAAACTTCAGAGGTTGACTCTGAGATATGAATTAGTGAATGTAGGGACTGATGAAAAACCACAGAATATCAACTTAGGTCTTGTTTGACACCTAAAGAAAAATCAGCCTTCATTCGATTGTTGAAAAAATACAAAAGTGTCTTTGCATGGAATTACGATGATCTCAAAACTTATAACACTTCAATTATACAACCTACAATTCCGATGATCGCTAATGAGAAGCTTGTCCAGCAGAAATTGAGGAAAATCCATCCTAATTTGAAAAACTAGATTAAATCTGAGTTGAACAAATCACTGAAAGCCAAAATTATTTTTCTTGTTAGGCATTCTAAATGGGTCTCCAACCTGGCACCAATTAGAAAGAAAAATGGAGATTTCGGGATTTCTATTGAATCTTGTCAAAAGGATAACTTTCCACTACCCCCTATGGAGCAGGTATTACAAGAAGTAATGTCCTTTTAGATGGTTTCTCAGGGTATACCCAAATATTGGTCCACCTAGATGATCAATTGAAAACTACGTTTAGAACAAAATGGGGCACTTATGCATATCAAAAGATGCCTTTTGGGCTGATTAATGTCGCTACCACATTTCAGAGGGAAATGGACATTGCATTCAAAGGTTTAGTGAATAAGTCAGTGGTGTTTTACTTAGATGGCATAACAGTATATTCTAAAAAACTCAATAATCACCTTAGAGATTTAAAACTAATCATCCAATGATGTCAAAAATATGGGATCTTACTTAATCCAAAAAGTCCTTTTTTGCATTAAGTAAAGGAAAGCTTCTCGGATTTATAGTATCTAAAATTGGAATCCATATTGATCCAGATAGAATTAAGGAAATTTCTGAGATATCCTTACCCCATAATAAAAAAGCAATGCAATCTTTCCTTGGTCAGATTAATTTCATTAAAAGATTTGTCCCTGATTTCTCAAGAATTGTATCACCTCTCCAAGCCATGATAAAGAAAAACTCTCTATTCAAATGGTGTCAGGCCGAACATGAAGCGTTCAATACTTTTGCCTTTGAGAAATCATATGTTGCAATACTCACACAAGCTAATCAATATAAAGTTGAGGCCCCAATTGCCTTATTCAGTTTGAACTTGCAAGGAGCTAAATTAAATTACTCCGATGTTGAGAAACAGGCTTATGCGGTATTCAAAGCCATCGAATACTTTCGACCCTTCCTTCTTAAGACCCATACGAAAATAATAGTATCATTTCCAGCAGTAATAAATCTTTTGGTACAGAAAGATGTGGGTGAAACGAGGGAAAATTGGGTCACAGCCTTACAAGAATATGATGTTGAAATCAAATCAACAAATATTGTAAAAGGTCAAGGTTTTTGTAGGACATTGGCAGGAGCATCAAAAATACCTTAAACGCAATCTTCAAACAGTGAAGCACAAGTGTATGAGGTAAGCCTAAATGATGTTGAATCAATGTATGTTGATATCATGTTCTATTTAAAGAATGGATATGCTCCTCCACGTTTGAATCATACAAAGAAAAGAGCCTTGAGACTAAAAGCTAAACAATATCAAATTATAAATGATGTACTCTTTAGGATGAATTATGATTCTGTTGTCCTTAGATGCATAGAGAAATCTGAATCTGAAAAAGTATTGCAGGAACTTCATGAAGGACTGGCAGGCGAACACTATGCAGGAGATGCGACAGCACACAAAATCTTACACGCAGGCTATTACTGGCCAACGTTATTTAAGGATGCACACTGCTATGTAAGAAGATGTCAGGTTTTTCAAACTGTTGCTGGAAGACAGAGGAAACCATCATTACCATTACAACTGGTCAACATCGATCAACCATTCAAACAATGGGGATTATATATAATAGGTGAGATCGTTCCTCACTCTTCTAACAGCATAAATACATCCTTACTGCTACTGATTACTTTACTAAATGGGTAGAAGCAGTTCCACCCAAGTCAGCCAACTCTGAGAGTATTATCGAATTCATAGATCAATTCATAATCACCAATTTTGGCTTATCTTCTGCTTTAATGCTTGATAATGCATCATATTTTTTAGGTAATACCATGATTGAATTTGCACTCAAAAGGGGTTTTAAGCTTAAATATTCTGCTAATTATTATCTACAAGGAAATGGGTTGGCTGAATCAACAAACAAAAACCTTATTAGAATCATTAAATGAACTATTGATCAGAATCATAGAAACTAGCATAAGTCTTTAATATATGCTCTGTGGTCAGATCAAATAACTCTGAAAACTTCTATTGGCACTTCTCCTTTTAATTTAGTTTATGGGAAAGAAGTCGTCCTCCCAACAAATCTAGCTATTCCTTCTTTATCCTTAGTTCAATTTATTGAAGAAACTCCTTCCTAATCTTTACAACGAAGACAATTGCAGATCCTTAAGCTTGAAGAGGAACGAGAAAAATCCAGAATAACCCATGCGCATCATCAACAATTAGTAAAAGCTTCTTTTGATGCAAACTTGGTATCTAGAAAAGATTTTCAGCTTGGAGACTTAGAATTGAAATGGGATAAGGCCCATGAAGAGAAAGGTAAGTATACTAAATTCCAAAAGATGTGGCTTGGGCCATTCCAAATTGTCGAAATCATCGGTCCATCAACTTTCATGTTACAAGATTTAGTAGGGAAAAGAGAGTCTTTACCTATTAATGGACAGATCCTTAAAAAATACTTCCCATAGAAGATGATCTCTTCTATTTTTGTAAATTATTGTTTTGAGTTTCTTTTTCTTGTTTGATAATAACACGGGTTGAAAATGTTTACTTCTGGTTTCCACGAAAAGGAAAAAGTGTCTCATGTCAATTTTGCTTTTCGCTTGTATAAGTGGAAATGATTAGGAAAATTAATATTTATTTTTGAAACATAGGATCAAGTGTTATTATTTTGATAATTTTTATTGGTTCTTTGCTTCAATTATGCAAGTTTTGGTTAAAATCAACCTTAGGAAGAAGTTGTCATCATATCAGTCATAAAAGGTATCAATAACAAAACAAAGATTCTCTACAGAAAAGCTATTTTTGAACTCTACAATTGTCGTCTATAAGAATTCTTAAAGGAACCAATGACTTCCTCCTCACTTTAGGAAATTGCAAGGTTCAAAGAGTAAACCAATTATGCACTTTAAACTTAAAGAATAAGTGGTTTCATCAAGAGCCGACTTATCATGATCATAAAAATTATAACTAACTGACATTGCCAAACTACATACCAAAATAGGGTAATCGCTAGAGATTGTTTCAATCAAAAGACAAGGGGTCTCATCACGAGCCAGCTTGTTCAGTTAGGTTATAAATCAAGTGAATGGCACTGTCAATTTTGGCCACCAAACTAAGACATTGTTCTTTAAGAATTAGAAAAATAATAGAAAAAGAAAAAGAAATAAGTGTATATAAGGATTTATCTTTGAAAATTGCATATTTCTTACATGGGATACTAGAACATTGTTGGGTAATGAGTAACCCTGTCGAGGAAATGGACACCTCCTAACAACAGAGGCTCTACCTACGACAAATGAGTACACCTTAACTGATCTAAAGAGATATCTTTGTTTTTATCTTTACAAACCAAGTAATGACTGATATAAGTACAATAACTAACTTGGGAAAGAGGATAATTAGGATAAAGATAGTTGGAACAAGATGTTTTTATTAGCAAATAGCATTTTTTTCCTTATATTTCTACAATAAAGTTTCAATTTCAAAATCATTTCTACTTTAGAAGTTTTAGAAAAATTGGAAAATTAGCAGAGATAACTAGTTCTTTCAAGTGAATCGCCAATTGTTGTGACCATCAACAACCCCCCTTTTTATTAGTATTAGCAATAAGACTAATAGATGGGAACCCTTCTAAAAAATCAAATCTTAGCATTTAAGATTGCCTTTTTGTTTTCAATAAAACAAGATATCAAAGTAAAACTTCCAAAAATATGAATTCCCACCTTTTCATGCTTTAGGCACATAAAACATTACAAATTTTGAGTTTCCTTACAAAAAGCACCATAAGACTACAAAAACTAGCAAAACCTTTGTAAGCGGAAAGTCTCAAGTACTAAGCAAAAAATTAATAAACCCGCCTTTAAATGATAGCATCGCATCGCAAAAGGGTCATGGTTGGCATCCCTTATATAAGGAACTCCTCGAAAATGCGATCTATGAGATTGTAAGTCCTACAACCTTATCGCATCGCAAATTCTAAAGTTCGCGGCGCCACATTACGTAGTACACTCCAATATTGTGAAGTGCGATAACCTATCGTAAAATCACATATCGTAGCCCCCCGACGAAACAATGTTCTAACAATGTCAAGTTTTTTTATATTTCGATCTACGATATTGTGAAGCAAATCGCAAAATCGCTTATATCGTAGATCAAAGGAATCGGAGTTCTAGGATTGTACTTTCCATTGTTCAATGCAAAGGTTATGAACATTAAATTTTATCTTAACAATGCATTAGTCGTCATTTATTGAAAAATCATTCAGATAAGAGAAAAGGACTATTTGATGCAAGGTGATATCTTTTGATATGACTTAGAATTAAAAGCTTTCCTGTCACCTTATTTTTGTTTGTTATTCACTCTCATCCTTACTGTATCTTTGTTCTCTGCTTGCAACTTTTAGGAGAAACACATAAAGCGTAATGGGAAAGAAAGGCAAGGCTCCCACATCTGAAAAATCAGAGATGACTCCGTTATTCACTGACACCACTTGTACTAGGGAAGCGGGGATATCTACCTGGGAAGCCATGTATAAATTGTTAGAGGATGAACAACCAAGGATTATGCAATTTACAGTTACAGCAAATGGACACGACTCTTCTGAAGCATTGCTAACAGAACTTGCATGCTCGTTTTTACATTTTATTGTTGTGAGGCTAAATATACTCCCCTACATAGATATTATGAAATGGATTATAGACCACGCTGACATATCTGACAGGGAGTTCAACACACGGAGCCAAGAGATCATGGGGTTATTTACCCCAAACAATTTGAGGCATTTGTACCACTTACCAGAACCTCAGGCTAGCTATAACAAGCAATTTGTAGAAAAATTCGCCAAAGAGAATGAAGACTTGGTCAAATGCACAAAAAGCTGGTCTACCAATGAGGAACAACTAAAGAAGGATAAAAATGGTATGTACACCACTGGCTCCCTCTGTTCTCCTTATTGTTTTGCCATTGCAATGTTATGTAGATTATTTGGGAAGCCAGACAACAACAAGTTTTCATCAGAATGGTTGCCTCTATTGGATGCGGTTACAAATGCCACAATAATGGATTTGGCCCAAATTCTCTCAGATAGTTTAGCTACAACAGTTTTAGGTTATCGAACTAAAAGAAGTTTTGCTCAGAGGGTTTACCCTCCATTATTTTTAAGTTCCTATGCCATGGATGCCATTTGCTTTGTTTCTGATTTTCCTATTGTGGAGTGGAAATGGACAGTACAAAATCCTCTTCATATTCAAGTCTATCACAAAGAACTGTGGGAATAAAATTTCATACCACATTTCTACAAGATTTTTCATGGAGTGATGCTCCCTATTCATAAAATGCTATATAACAGAGATGCCCCAAGATTTTCACTAGAAGCTGAAGTTGGCATTCTCTCAGTGAGAAGATGGTTTGAGGAGGAGTTGTTCACATACATCAGGGTGTTTGGTAGCATTTCTTCACTCCGCGTACTTCCTTTGTATGTTCCCGACAAACTAATGGCCAAGGAAATAGCTTACCAGAATTGTGGTGTTAGGGGAATGAGCAAAGTACTCAAGGATTCTAAGAAGGCCATCCGGCCTCAATTCCCTGTACTCTGCAGAGCTTTTGAATTATTTGATTTAGGTCATGCTTTTAAAGAGGTTGATAATATGTTATGCTTGCAATTACCGAAGTTCCCAGGGAGGCAGTACGATCCCTTCAGTGTTATAAGTAATTTTACAACAATGGTCAACATAAAAGTGTTTACTAAAGAAGAAGATCTCTTTGATGATGTCTTTCTATAGAAGAACACTTTCAAGGAGGTTCTACATATGGCACAAATTCAGTTTGACCAAGGAAAACATCAAGATTTTAACCATTACATAGAACAGAGGTTGGAAAATGTCCCATTGGACAAATTGCGCATTGATCCAATAAGAGAGCCCACTCCCAGTATTAGCATAAGTGGAAGGTCAGAAGAAGAGAAGTCTAAATCAAATTCCGAAAAGGATTCAGCTGAAAAGTCCGGTGAGCAGTCAAAAAGTGAACACAGCAGAAGTGAAGGGTCAATTAAAGACACATCTCAATCTAAAGAAAAGCCTAACCAGCAGGTTTTATCCCTGAAACAGGCTAAGACTCTTGCTCCCCTTGCAAGGCCAACAAGGCCAATTGTAGTATATCTAGAAAAGGAATGGGAGAATTTTAATGAGCTAATCAACACCGAGGAACAGAGTGCAGAGCCACTAACAAACCCAAGGGAGACAACCACAAAAATGATAGTAGAAGGGGTTATTAATACTTAAGAGACAAAGCATATTCCTGTTGCTCCATCATCCGAAATTGTACTGAAAATAGAGGAGATTGCTCCTTTAGTTGTATATTATAGCCCGCAACATAAGGCAGTCATCAGGAGGCAAAGGAAGAAAAAAAAAATAGATGTCGTGCTTGCTCCAGAGGATGAAACTCTGGACGTTCTTTGGAAAGACCCAACTACAGACCCATCGGAAAACCTAACTAGGCTCTCTCAGATCGCAAGGGAATATGCTTCTGCAACAATTGATAAAGCAACAGAAGTTCAAATGTTATTAAAAGAAAAGGAGGATAAGATTTTGTTTTTGGAAGAGCAACTACAGTAGGCCAGTGTCAGCCGAGAAGCAAAGATACAATTAGAAAAGCTCTAGCAAGACTTCCAGCAAATGCAGCTAAATTATCAAAGCAGTCTAGCCAATAAAGAAGAACAATTACAGACCATAATAGGACTGCACAAGGGTGATCCTAAGGTTGAATAATTCATCATAGAAGCACTTTCCCTTAATGACCAACTCTTCCAACAGGAAGAAATACTCTGCCAAAAGATCTCGCAATGGAATTTCAATGGGTTGTTGAGCCTGTTGACCTTGGACATATGGGTATGGGACCTGTTGTCTAAGAACATAGGGTTTTTGGGTCTCTTGTCCCTAAACAAGAGGGTTCTGGACCTACAATCCTTGGGAATAAGGTTTATATGCTTGTTTCCCTTGGACGTAGGAATTTTGTACCTAGTTCCCCTGGCCAGCAGGATTTTGAACCTGTTGACCTTGGACAAGAGGTTTTTGCACCTGTTTCTGCAGGAATTTACCTTGAACCTGTCCATGTAAGGGTTACCCTTGTTGATAGGTATATAAGGGTTGTTGCTACCCTGGTTTGTTTTTTTTTTACAAGGGTTGACCTTGCGGTTGTAAAAATTTTTCATTGGGCTGCAGAGGTTGGCCTTGTGAGGGTATGGGTTGAGAGGTATGTCAAACATATTACATTTTCTGTTGCGCCGCCTACTGCAATGGTTGAAAAAAATGACCTTGCGGTTGTTTCAGGTGACCTTGCTGCGAGATAATTTGCCCTTGCTATTGCGTGGAAATTCCTTACTGCAACAAAGGTTTCCTTTGCGGTAACAAAGGCTACCCTGGTCGTTGAAAAAGTTGTGCTTGTTGTTGCAAGGGTACTTGAATAGTGCTCGAGAAATTACCGAACTGAATCTGGCCGTAGCCAAGCTGGATGTACTGCCCAGACAGGATGGTGTAAGGTTGATTAACCAATCCTTGAGAACTATATGGAATGTAAGGATTTTGGTATTGGACCCAAGCCCCATAGGGCTATTGATACTAAACATTGTTCGATACAGACGGACCACCAGGATTCTGAACCTATTGGTATTGAACATTGCTTGATCCAGTAGGGTCAGCAGGGTTGTAAATAATACCATAAGAGGGATGGTTTATGCCAAGCATGTGAGCTTGTGCGTCACTCACATTAGTGGCACCTGACATCATAGAGACGTTCAGGTTCTACCCTCCAAGCGGTGGCACAATCTGGCCACTGACTAATGGGACAAAGAAACTGATAAAGATAATCTTTGAAACTGCCAGTTGTGATTAACGTGTAACTGGGATTGATGGTACAAGAGTGTTCGAGATGGTGGGCTGCACCAGGACTGAAGTAACAACTGGTTGGGAGGTCATGTTCATGACAAATGGACCTGACGTAGGTCTGATGCCTGACGCCCAAAAAAAATTATGGTAGAGTGATGAGGCGCTAGTTGTGCCTGAAACTAAGTTCCCTTGGATGTATAGCCAGGTGGCAAGCTAGAAGGGATACCTTCTAAATAAGGGAAACCCTTGGGAGGGAACTGCAGCTGCAATTATTCCCCCTCAACAGTGTGTGGAGTTGAGACTTCAAACTCATCTGGAGAAGTGACTGGAGCATCACCTTCAGGTTCCATGTCTAGAAACAAACGACGGCGAACAATCGAATGTGTACTAGGGGATAGTTCCAAAGGAACACCTGGTTGATCGTACAGATTGTAAAGGCATTGTGGTGATATCTCAATAGTGTCAAATAGAGGGTTCAGAGGATAGATAACCATTCCAAGCTAACCATCAATGGTCGGCAAGTTCTCTAGAGTTCAAACGAGATTATCCGGAGATTCTGGGTCAAGACCAGTAGATGACCCTAAATTGAAAGTAGGTGGAGGATGAGATGATAATGGTTGAACACTCAAAACAATTGCAAGTTCAACATTTTGGTCCTCAAATGTCTTTGATAACTCAGGAAGTGGTTGCTCGGACAATCTCTCAAACAGAGGAGAGGAAGAGGAAATGGGTGAACCAAATGGTTCAGCCACGATGACCTTGTCTTAGCCAATAGAACAAATAACTTCAAGGCTTTAAAATGTCCTTTTAAGGGAACTCACGACTTGGTCAAAAATCTAACAGGATGTTTTGAATCGTGCGCAATCAATTATTTAAGACGCATAAAAGGCTGATGTTCTTTCTTATTAAGAGTCGAGAAAGAAACAAATATGACTCTATCGCTTTCAATTGGAAACAAGCTTGAAAGGACAAGTGCTCGGATGATCTTTTAAGTTTAATGAGTCAAAAAGATCAAATGACTACTCTGGATGATCTAAGTAAACAAGATTACCAGGCAACCGCGAACTATAGAATACCTCTTGGTGAACCAAGAAGTATGAGAAACCAATATCCCTGAATGTTGTGTTCGGTGTATCACATTCGCAAGGCAACTGACTCGGCTTCCTAAGGATAAAACGATTGCATCCTAGTGGGGTCTCCCATTATATGTGCGATGGTACAAGGAGAACAAATATGTGCTAGCATTATCTAATGCCGAAGCTAACGACAACTGCTAGGTTTACAAGCGTCAGAACATGTATCTAGCCTAAACCTTCTAGATGTGATCGTTAATGTCAAATGCGCCTTGGGTAAATTGAATTCATTTTAGAGTTGACCTTGAGTTAAGTTTCAATTTTCAGGTCTTAGTGACGCTACTCGAAAACCCTAAAATGCAACTAAATGAGACTAGACTCTTTCAATTAGATGAAATGACTACACTAGAGAGGGTATAAACTACTTAATCACATGCAGACAATCAAGAAGCTGAAAACAAAATGATATTTCACCACTTCACTTTTTTGAAAAATAAACTAATGAAAAATGCATTCCAATTCCTAATTTCCTGAAAAACACTTATCTATTAGTCCTTTCGAAATGAAAAAAAAAATCTCTTCCTTTTCAAATACTGATACAATTCTAGTTTTTAAGAAATGTGAAACATAATGATGCAACAAGCTAGAATTTCACACTTTCTCATGAAACAATGAAACAAACTTTTTGCATATAATCTTTCAATGAAAAAAAAATTCGAGATTATGAGCTCTTCAAGTAGATGAAAACATGAAAAGAGAAGTTCATTCAGATCGAAGAAACATTGACTTTGCCAAACACAAGATCGACAATGTAATCTATTTTCATATTCAAGCTTTTGTGATCTAGTCCTGATCATGAACCACACTAGTTGGTTCGAAATGCATCGGCCAAAAAATTCTCTCATGTGATTTCTACCGAAAGACTTTGTTTAATGTAGTCTATGCCGGAAAAAGACGTTCAAACTAGTAAACAAAATTTTTCAAACTTGTGCAATAAGAGGACAAAGTCGTAAGAGGGACCAAAAACAAATGCAAGGAGAAAACACGCCCACAACCTGACTCGATGAGTCCACAAGCTGTTGAATGGATGACAAGCTATATTTCCTAGTGTTGTTAGCCATTCAATGACTTGATCAATCAAACAGTAAGACGAAAAACTTACAAGCAAGAAAAACCAAAGGAAAAGTAGCTTTCTAATCAGGGAGAAAACAGTCAAAAAGGGTCACAGGGTCAAAAACACAAGAGCAGAACACACTGGAAAAGATTTGGGTCTAGCCCTAATCTTCACTTACTGGGATCGACACGACTACCTAACTAACAACAAGCGCTAGAGGCAGGTCGGCACGACTGTTCCTCTGCAATTCGCGCTGATCGGCACAACTGTCAGCCGATTAAATGCGTTGTCCAATGAAACTAAGAAAAAAATCAAAACAAGGAGTAGATCTACTACTATGGATTTTAGAATTAGGCCAATAAGTAGGAGAAAAGCAACGGAGCAAAAGGGAAAATGCGAAACTAGCAAAGTTCTCACGAAATCATGAAATCCAAAACAAACAAAAGGATGGGAGATCCCCAGTATTGTCGCCAATTTGTGGTGAAGTAAAATTATAAGTGCGGACATGAACGAATTCCTCTAGCCCAATAATGGGTCTATCCGCAATAGATACATTCTATGGAATATTTCCTTAGATTAGAATCAATCAAGAGGGCCTACCTCTTGGTCGCTTATCCTGCTTGATGATGTGCTTGCTTGCTCGCTTCAGGGATCTCTCACTTCCTTCTTCAAGCTCTTGAAACAAGTAAACAACAACAACACACAAACATAATAATAGAAAAAATTAAATTCAACCTAATTAATGAGTCAAGAAGCATTAAGACACGAATATATAATTTCACAAAATATGTAGGAAGTCAATCGATAGTTGCATATATTAATATCAAAGAGAGATTACAACCATTCGTCTTGGCGTCACAGTCTTCCTCTGACAAGACCAGGTTCCCACACACTTCTACTAATACTTGATGATGGCTTCAAACAAAAATAGTTTAAAGACTCTTCCATTTAGGCTTCACTCCAAACCAACACACTTCTCCCTCACACAACTAGATGGCTACAATTAGTATATTTACACTTGGCCAAAACTCTAACTTTGATTTTCACACTAGTCACTAGTTTGTGCTTAGGAAGAAGGGAGGTTTATAAAGGATAGATGTATGGGAGATGGATCCTCTTCTCATGGGAGAAAGACTTATCCCTTAAGGTATTTCCATCATTATATGGGAAAGGAGCCCGAACTATCATCCTTGACCCCATCCGGCCAAACCATTTACCATACTTTCGTTACGGAGCTTCTAGAGATGGATGCTTCAACTCTAATTAAAAAAATTTCCATAACATGACCAACGCGACTGGAACACAGCTCAGACGCAATGATCGGTGTGGGGAATAGTGTTAATCTCTACACATCGGTGCGAGGGAGACAAAGGTCATTAGCGTCGGTCTTATAAATTGGGCAAAACAAAAGTTTCAGGGGAAATGGTGCAAAAGGGAAATGATCTGCTCATGAAGAGGGACATAATGGGAGTTTCTCCATGAAGGGAAAACATGTGGGGTTCACTGTAGAGGTCCTCCAGGATCAAGGAACTGGGAGTACAGGGACAGTGACAAAATGTTGCGTAACAGGATCTTGCTACAACTTTTGAATGAGTGTCCACACTTATTTATCATTATTCCATTCATCCCTTGCTTCAATTATCCACTCAAATTGCATAATAGAAATGGCACAGAGTAATGCCTCCACATCCTCATATTTTCTTAAGAGTGCATCTACAACAACATTTTGCTTCCCTTTTTTTAAAATGATTTTTAGGTCATAACCCAACAACTCTACGACCCATTTTTGTTTCTATTCTAAAGATAATCATTGTTCCAAGAAGTATTTAAGACTATAATGATCTATTTTTACTTTGAAGTGTATTCCCATTAGGTAAGGGCGCCATTTCTTTAGGACATGTAGCATTTCCAACATGTCCTTCTCATAAGTAGGTTTATGTAAATTATTTCCCTTGACTAGATGACTTTCAAAAGCAATGGGTCTTCCTTCTTTCATTAAAACATCACAAATTCCATTTCTTAAGGAATCACATTCCACAATAAAGGTTTCTGTGATGTCTAGTGCAGCTAAGACTAGAGCTTGGCACATTGCCTCTTTAAGATGTTCAAAGGCCTTACTTGCTTCTAGATTTCAATAAAATGCATCTTTCTTTAGTAATGTTGTTATAAGTGCAACTATTTTCACATAATTCTTAACAAACTTGCGATAATACCCCGTCAACCTAAGAAGTCCTCGAAGATGCTTTAAGGTTGTGAGGATTTTCCATTCCTTCATGGTTTTAATTTTTTTATGGTCTACCTAATATCCTAATGAGATATAATATGACCCAAATATTCGACCTCTCATACCCCAAAGAAACATTTGGATGGTTTTGCATGCAATTGTTTATCCTCCAATAGATTAAGCATCTTTCAACATGTTGAACATGGTCTTTCCAAGACTTGTTGTAGATTAGTATATCATCAAAAAATACTAACATAAATTTTCTAAGGAAGGATTTGAAAGTGGAATTCATCAAACCTTGAAATGTGGTAGATGCATTAGTAAAACCAGAAGTCATGATAAAAAATTCATAATGACCTTCATTTGTCTCCATCGTATTTTGATGATATCCTCAACAAGATCTAGATTGGTAAAGTAAATTGCTCCATGTAATCCATCCCTACAATTTATCAACAATAGGAATGGGAAATTTATCTTTAATAATGATCTTATTGAGTTTTCTATAATTCGGACACATACACCATGATCCATCCTTCTTGTGCACCAATACTACTAGAGAAGAGGAAGAACTTTGGCTAGGTTGAATTATACCACTCTCTAGAATTTCTACAACTATATGTTCATTTTCACTCTTTTGGGCATAAGGATATCTATAAGGTATGATGTTTGGAGGAAAACTTCCTAGTATCAAATGAATAGCATGATCGAGATCACGAATAGGTGGGAGACCTTTGGGAGTTTCAAATACCTTGGAATGATTGTCATGGACTCTTTGGGGATTTTCATAAATGGATGACTTTGATGTTTGAACATCTAGCAAGCATAATCAACGTTCCTTATTCAAAATATTTGTCATTCCAATAGAGCTTATTAGCTTCCCAAGTTTCCATGTGGTGCCCCTTAATTCAATTCCTTTCCTTCCTAGAAAAATTTCAAGAAAAGTTCTTGAAAATTAAAGGCTATCATCCCCAAAGATTTTAACCATTGGACTCCCAATACAACATCAGCACCACCCATTGGAAAGGAAAGCATTGGACTATTCAATACATATTCCCCCATGGTTAGATTGATATTATGGCAATTCCTTGAGAAATTTATAGTTCATCCATTTTCAACCATCACTTAACACTCTAATGTCAGATATAGAAAATAATTCAAATCCTAGGCTATGTTACAATGAATAAAAGTATGGGTACTACCTGAATCGATCAGCAATATTACATTTTTCTTCTTGATATATCCTTCTATATTGAGAGTTTGAAGAGTGGTAATTCCTACCAATGCATTATAAAATATGGTCAGATTTGTTTCTTCTTTTTCAACCCCTAGGGGTGGTTCCTAGCAAATATCTTATTCTTTTGATGTTTCTTGTTCCTTTTCTCCACCCTCTTCACAATCTACGTAAAATAATTTATTATCAATAAACTTATCACCTTTTGTGTATTTGTTATCACAACTATAAAAAATCCATTTCTCTTTTTTCCTCCATTTGTTGTGGTGTCAACCTTGTAGGTTGTGGGAGGTTAGGAGATACAATACTTCCATCTTTATAGTTGTGATTGGTAGACCTCCTTTTTGCCATAATTTTGCTTTCAACATTTCTTTCCACCCTTAATGCATTCTCCAATGACTTAGGTTCCTAAAGGAGAAACTCATATTCGATTTTTCCTTTAAAGTCCCTATGAAAATCTCAATTAGATTCTCCTCTGGAGTATCAGATACCCCTATATTCACTCTTTGGAAGTTCTCAATGTGCTCTGAAATTGTACCCTTTTGTTTGATAATGATCAATTGGCTAAAGAAGGTATTTCTCTTTGTATCCTCATAATGTGTTATCAATTCCTCCATAAAAAATTTCCAAGTGACAAGTTATTTATGAGAATAAAGCCATCAATACCACACAAACTAATTGGGTTCTAAATATAAAGATGCAATGCATACTTTTTGTGTGTTTTGCACATCATGTAGATCAAACACTGATCCATCTGTAATATACATGTTATTGGATCCTTTCCTTAAAACATCCTCATATTGATATTTGGAATGTGGTTGGTCTTCAACCCAACGTTAAAGTCTCTAAAATCACGATTCACGTTCCTTTTGTTCTCATCATGAGTTTCATGAAATACCTTATTACCATTAGGAAGCCTTTCTTCTAGAAAATTTGTCAAACCTTCCTTCAAATCTTCCATGTATTCTCTTAAACTATTCATGTCCCATTTTAAACCATCTATATTAACATGCATCATCGTTTCTAATTCATTTTTAGTTTCTCTTTGTGAGAGCGAAAATGTTTGCACTTGATCTCATAATTTTCACATATCATGATGTGTTTCTTCCTCTTCTTCATGCATCATTTGTAGAGATTTTTGAGAGATTAATGGGTGTAGCATGTTTCAGTTTGAGAGACATTTTGGAACCAATTAATGATATATATGCTTCAGTATACCCTTTGAATCACTTCAAACTTATTTTTCAAACAAAAGTTACGTAAATTTAAAATTACACAAGTTTTAAGAGCTTGATTTTGAGCTTATTGACAAGGTTTACCTTGAAACTATTTTATATCTATGATTTTGGCCTCCTAAGGTATGAAAATGCATATTTTAGTATCCCTTTATGTCTTCTTTCTAACCCCATGACTTAGACCAAGATTGGAATCCTCAAGGTAAATTCATGCCAAATCTCCCATAATGACTTGATTATAGACTAGCTCAGTGTATTGAATTTGTGTGGGATGCCACATCTCACTGTTTCAACCTTTGGCCCTTAAACTTGTAACCAAAAAATTATAGATTGCAGACTTTTAGTCACTTTTTATGAAATTCAAATATGATTCTTGAAGAGAAAATTATAACGATTTTCCCCATGACACTTGTTTGAGGATGAATTATGGAGCATACAACAACCCTAACTTCCTTGGACCATATATCCAAAAATATAGCGAACCAAGGTCTCACATTGTAAGAATATGTTCATAGAAAACATTCCTCCAAGTGGTAACAATTTCACTATCTGAATATTCACACAAAAAACGTTATAGTGAAAATTCCACGATGACCCATTCGTAGCAACAAAACCCTGAGATCAAGAGCTATGATACCAAATGTTATGTATCCATATCAAAATAACACAGAAACATAAGAAAAGATAGGTCAATGACTTGATAATGAGCCACTTACAGGAGGAAACATCCCTTTACATCACATAAATGAACGATTCTTGGATGATTCAAATGACAAGACCTCCTTGGTATATATATTAGTCTAAAAGGTCAAAATATAATTACGGCATACATAACAAAAATAATGTAAGGGCACAACAATAAAAATAGTGTAATTCTATGAGGAACAATAATAAAAATGTAGGGACTACACTAATATTATAGGGGCCTAATAAAATTGGACATGAGGCCTAATATACAAGTATGTTCATGGGAAAAGGCCAAAATTAACAAGTTTTGGGAAAGCTGCCATAACTTTCACAAGGCATATTAAATTTTGATCACACTTGTGGAATTACGTAAAATATATACAAGAGTATTAAAAACTAAATTTTTGGATTCAAAAGGGTTGAAATCTTAGAGGTATATCAAGAAAATTTCAGTCATTCAGATATTCTCCAAATTAAGGTTTTAAAGGTATGTAACTTACAAGTTCCCTAACATTTTATTAGAATATACAATTTTTTTAGAGTGACTAAAAGTTGTGATAAAGAGGAGAATTATTATTATTTTCCAACATGATTCCAAAGAAATCTAATGCACCAATTAAATCTTCTGAAGTATCATCATGGACTCATGAAGAAAGTGAAGACTTAGAATTTAGGTTATCCCAATCAAAGAATAAATTTAATGAAATGGATGGTAGTACAATAAAAAAAAGGTGGATTATAATATTTTCAAGAAAAGATTAAAAGAGAAATTATGGATGAAATGGATGAATATAAATGAAAATAAGGAATAAATAGAAAATAATATGAATGAAAATAAGGAAGATTCAATAGAAAAGTAGATGAATGAAAATAAAGAAATACAAAATTCATGAATACCATGGAAAATCTTCTCTTAGAGAGGCTTCCTAAATGGGATATTGATCCAAGGAAATCAAGAAAACAAGGAGAACCATTGTATTTAAATTTAATCACATATGGGAAATATTTTATCACAATTGGAGAGCACAAATATTGAATCATAGAACCATAATCATGAATTTTAAATCTAAGATCCACATCATCATGGCTTCAAGTAAGCATACCAGAACTACTGCATTCCAAATATCGATATTTGAGTAAATTTAATGGTAATGATTCTATAACATGGATATTTTAGATGGAGAAATACTTTCATCCACACCAAGTGGCAACCTTACAAAAAGTAAATAATGTACCCATGTTTTTATAACAAGACCGATATGTATGGTACCAATGGCTTTGTGAAAGGAGAAATGATTCAATTATATCTTGGTCTATTTTAATAGAGGAATTGTTAGCAAAATATGGGGATATTAAGATCAATAAATTCTTTATTCAATTGGTAAATATTCAATAATAAAATACCACTACAAAGCACATTCAACAATTTGAAAAGTTGAGTCTCAGGGTAAAGAATATTTTAGAGGATAATTTGTTAAACTTATTTATGGGAACTTTTAAATGAAAACGTCCAAAACCAAGAGTGTCTCTTTGAACCTAAATCTCTAGAGAATGATTTCAATTTGGAAAGGAAAATTGAAAGTAAAAATATGGCCACTAGAAAATTGGTCACTAATAACTATAGAGAAAATCATTCTCCCTGTCCTAAATTGACAAGGTTGAATCCTCAGCAAATAGATGAAAGAAAATCATAGGTACTATGTTTCAATTTTGATAGCAAGTATAGTAAGAAGAATAAAAGTAGTGATAATAATTTTGTCTACATAAACTGTGAAGATGAAGAACATCAAGAAGAGGAACTGTCACAAGATCTATAAATTGAAGAGACTACTCCAACAATATCTTCTCATGCATTACATGGCATCAATACTTTACAAACACTAAAGATGAAAAATAAAAATATAACAATATTGATTGAGTCGATAAGTACCCATAACTTCATCAATTAGAAATTGGAAAAACTTCTTAATTGTTTTGTATATCCAACACCAAAATTCCAAGTAATGATTGTAGATGGAGGTACCATAAATGTTTTAGAGAAGTTCCATAGATAAAGCTAAATATTGTGGATTCTTTATGAGATAGTCCTATGATAGCAATCCAAATGAGTGGCATTGAAATTGTATTAGGGTCCAATAGTTATACTCACTGAGAATAGTGTCCCTTAATTTTCAAGATATTTTCATAAGATTTCCATTAGAATGAAAGGAAACTGAAATTAGAGGTATAGAATGGAAACCCAATAAAGTGATAGGTTTCAACAGCATGAAAAATTTTCTAAAAAGGGGACATCAAGGTGTAATTTCATAATTATGCATTAAAATTAATTATAGAGCTATGAAATATATAATGAGAGTGAAAAAAATAAAAAATAACCAACAACAAAATACACAAAACATAAACACAATGCACATAGTGTTTACCCTGGGAAAACCCAAACTAATGAAATTCCATTAGTTTCCTTGACCGAAACCTAGCCAAGTTGGCCAAGTGAGCCTTCGCTGCTCAACTCCCTAGCCCATTATAATAGAGTTCCTCCTATCATTTTAAAGGTTTCATTAAATTAGTTTCATGGACACAAAACCATGGGCAACCAAAAAATAGATAGGCCCAAAACCACTATTGTTGACTCCGTAAAATTTGACTCTTTCCCCAAGTTAAGTTAACCTAACAATCCCACCCTTAAACCTTGACTTGGGGTTCCCTTGACCAAATCTGGCCAAACCATCCAAGTGAGTCATCCCCTCTCACTCTAGCCCTTACCCCCCTTAATGTTTATACCCAAGTTATGTGTTAACTCGACATGACCCCTATCACCTAGGTCTAACACCAAAATTATTGACAATTTCCGAAGGGTAAGCATGTCTTACCAAGTATGCCCATTTACATAAAATTTTAAATTTGACTCCATTAAAATAATATATATGGTTTTTGTTGTTACTCTCCCTTATATGGCCATCCCCTCATCTTCATACATCTGATGCTCATTTGTCTCTTTGGATTTGATACCATGTTAAAATTAACCGGAGAGATATAAAATATCTAATAATAATGAAAACATTATAAGTTAACCAACATAAAAATACAAAAAACATAAATATATTTGACATAATGTTTTCCCTAGGAAAAATTCAACTCTAGGAAAAAACCAAGCTAACGAAATTCCATTAGTTCCCTTGGCCAAAACTTGACCATGCCGAAAAAAATAGCTTCCCCTACTCACCTTCCTAACCCATTACAACAGAGTTCCTCCCAACCTTTTAAAGGTTCCATTACATGAATTCCATAGGCACAAAACCATGGGCAACCAAAAAAACATGAGCCCAAAACCATTATTGATGACTGGGTCAACTTTGACTCTTTCCCTAAGTAAATTTTACCTAACATTGTGTGCATTAAATGTTCAAACATCTATATCCTTTGCATCAACAAATCTCCAAAAAGTTATCAACAATCATTCTAAGGTATGTGTAGAGATGCTTAAGGGTCTTCCACCTTCTTGGGATCATGACCATGCTATTTGTTTGCAACATGGAAGTGTACCACCTAACATTAGGCTTTATAGGTATTTATAGGCACAAAAGAGTGAGATTGAGCATATGGTCCAAGAAATTCTAAAGGTTGGCATCATTCAACCTAGGCAAAGTGCTTTATCTTCACCAATGGTGTTGATTACCAAAAAGGGTGGTTCATGGCATATGCGTCCAGATTACGAAAAACTCAACAAAATGAGAATCAAAGGTACATGTTATATTCCTATTGTTAGTTTCAGCCTTTGCAGCCTTCCTCCAGTGATCAAACATGCTCTTACACAAGTGATTTTAAGGTGTCAAGGTCAAATTTTGTCATTTCAGTGAGTCTTCAAGCAAAATTTGGTCACTAGGCATTAGTCTAGGGTTTGATTTGACCCTGTCCCAAATTTGTCCAAATGAACGTTCCATGTCACCATTCAACTAAGTGTACCATCATTCAAAGGGTTTTCATCATCATGTCAAGTTCCACTGGGTCATTTTACACCTTGTTCATGCTTTAGTTGCGCCTAGGCAAGGTTCATTTCCCTCTCCTATGGTTTTGAAACTAAGTTCTCTTGGATGGTCAAATCATCGGAAAAACTTGTATCCTGATGTTCATACATCTTCCCCTATCCTTAAAATACCTTATCAAACACTTCCCATCACTGAGATCCCCCAAATTCCTCATTTTCGCACAAACCGTAGTTTCTTGCTACAACCTAGCAATTTTCTAGGTTGGACCTTTGTTTTTCCTTTTTGGACCCCTTCCCCTCACTCAATCTTTGAAATTCCACTTTCCCCTACTTCATAACATCCCTCCCTACTTCATCCTAGATGCGGGTGATTGAGAGGCTCATAGGTACGAAGGAGGCGCGTAAGGAGGGCAAGTGGCAACCCACTAGCGCCAGATGTAAATGCAATAGGCCGGAGCACTGGCCTCGCACAAACATATTAATGGCAGCATTAACACTGCCTTCCCTGAAACTCATTTTAGGCACAATGGCACCCGGTTTGGTCTTCACTCTCGCTGCTCCTCCGCGCGCTTTCAGTTCCAACAAGGCAGCAGCTCCCTGCGATTCTTCAAGCGCCAGCTCTATCCCCTGCTTCCCTTCGGCTCTGGTTCATGGTGCTTATAGCTATAAGCGTGCTCAGTCTCTATTTTATTCAGTGTGTTCTCTCCTCAATGCTTCCCAGCCATTCCCTCTACGTCTGTCAGTCCTTGTTGTGCCTCAAGCGCCATCACCATCCCTTGCATCCCTTCGGCTCTGGTTCCCGGTGCTTACAGCCACAAGCATGTTCAGTCTCCGTTATACTCTGTGTATTCACCCCTCAGTCGCTTCCCAGCCATCCCACCTCCGTTTGTCTGTCCTGCTCTTCGCAATATGCCTAGAGAGAGGCCCAGAATGGGGTGCAGAGCCTCCCACCAGCATTCCTCAACCACTTCGAACCCCTCATTGGACGCTTCGGAGTTTTGCTGCTACAGTTATCCTGCTACCAGAAGTGGCAAGGGCATGGGAAGGGGGCAAGTCAGAGCCGAAGTTTGTGCACGTCATTCACACCCGTATACTGCCTGTTTTCATATCCCCTATTCTCTGGGAAACTCATCCTTCATCGTTTCTGTGACAATTGAAATGTGTGAGAATGCTATGGGTTCGAGGGAGGTTCATCATGGGGCTCCTATGGAACAGAGGTTGGTAGGTCAAAACGTCTCCCAGCGCCAAGATACAGGAGGATTACCAATTATGAACAATGACGCCAATGCCAGCCCAAGCGCGCCAGCGGGAGGAGACCCTTCAAGCTTAGCGGCCCATCCTTCTGACTCCAAAGACTCAGATCAATTTGGGTGCCGAATCGTAGAAGAACAACCATCAACCTCGGATGAAGATTGAACTAGTCTGTGACTCTGGTTTTTTGGTCGGCTACCGAAGAAGAAGTTAAAATCCCTCTCGATACATAGTTTTCATGCTTATTTGAGGTCTTTGTCAATTATATATGTCGGTATCTGTTCATGTTTATGTTTATGTTGGAATCTGTCCCAGAGATAGATGTGCACAAGTCAATCCTGTATCACTGTATGGGTCAGTTTTGAGTAACTGTTTGGGTTAGTTTTTTGGAATGGTCACTGTCCAGACTTGGAATCTAATGTTCTATGATATTAAAAACTCTGATGTAAGTCATCACGTCGGCTCTCTAGTTAGGACATCAAGGGTTTTTTGCAAAAATGCCAACTCCATGGCTAGAACTTTCAAGGCATCTACCTCTTTGTAATATATTTTTGTATGAATATAGGAGTAGACCAATTGAGAAAAAAAAACATCCCTCCCTACTTCCAAGAATTTTCCCAGGAATTTAGAAGCCACTTATCCCCTTCATTTCGCTTCATTTCGACAAATCTCTTGTGCCGCACATCGGGATAGGTTTTACTCCAATGATGTTTCTGAGCAATAAAAGATGAATTTGGGAAAATTGAGAGAGGTTTTTGTCAAACACAAGCCAAGGAAGAAAACCCTCCTTCACTTTTTACACAGGTTTCATGGTTTTAGATAAATGTCAAAAATACAGTCGCCTTGGGAGAATTTATGCACCTCTAGAGTGACCTTGGGAAAATAACATTTTATCCTAGCTTGGTAGGTCAAATGACTTTCTTGATGCGTAAACAGATAACTAGACACAAATCGCTTTCCAATGAGCTATCATGAGCTCAATTTGGATTTGAGGAAGGCATTCAAAAGTTGACTGCAACAGCACCCTGCCTTTAGGCAGCCTCATTTGGCACATTTTGACCAGTCTTGGGAGATTTGATTTTTGACCAGGAAAATGAACTCCAAATTGAAGCATTTTGGTTGGGCTGGAAATTAGACTCAAATACCTTTTCAACACGCTATCCTATGCCAAATTTGGACACAGGGCGCAACGCACACAGAGAGCGCGGCGCACTGGGAGAAAATTTCCAGTGTAAATTTACACTGGCGCGGTGCACAGGGCTAAAAGGCCTGAAATTCATTGAAATTTCTCCAAATTGCCATCTATTTGTATGGATTTTCCAAGTAGTGTCAACATCTTAATGTTTCATCCATTTTTGTGCTAAGTGATGGTGGTGTAAGGTTGATAAAGGTTGAAACAAAAATTCATACCCAACAAAAAAAAAATTGCTGCCAGGGTTTCTAAGCTCACAGTTTTGTCACCAAGGACTCTCCTCCTTCCCCATTCTCCCTTGTTGCCTCATTTCCTACCCCCCCACCAAGTTAATCAATCCTACATTACACAACATCCAAAAACCCTAGCCCTTATTAAAATCTCCTCAACCCTATATAACTAATCCCAAACCCTAAACCTTATTCCCATATATAAAATCCCCCTCCTCTCCCTAATTAAAATTATCCCAATAATTCTCATTCCTCAATATTGTTTCCCCTTCCTAATAATCCCTAACAGTCCTTGTTGCATTTGTTTTTTCCCTTGGTGGCAGAAATTGAAATACAACACCAAAAAGAGCAGTTCATACACAACAGTCATCTTGTCTTCAGGGTATTTTGCATAGCAGTCATAGCATCTGAGCATTCATCAGACTATGAGGTAGAAACCCAAAGTGACTCTCCCTTGGAAGAACAGGCACCCTGGAGGCCTCATAAGAGTGGAATACATGTTAGAGAGGAACCAACCACCCTTATAGAATTTCAGGCCTGCCCTCTTGCTATGTCATGTTTTCATCTTCAGTCATGCTATGAGTTTTGTGAAAGGGTTGCAAATGTTCAATTTCACCATGAGTTGGCTCGCCTATTTGTTCTACATTTGCATGGTGCTCAAGTTACTTTGGCTGGTGTTACTTTCACACTTACACTGGACTCTATTTCATTAGCTACCGGCATGCCTAATATGGGAGAGCCAAATGGAATATGACATACCTGGAGCAGAGGAACAAACAACTTGAGGATCGGCAAGCTGAGATAGAGTTGCAACTGATCAAGGAAAACCGGCAACACATCATGGCAGCACAAGGTAAACCTATGGAGCAAAGAAATGAGGACCGAGAGTATGTTTTAGAGAAAGTGAACGTCCACTTAGAGGCTGCTGGACAAGGCTGACAAGGACCATGCCTTGCTGAGACACATGGCTTTCCACTACATGGCGTGAAACAAAGTGTGCAAGGCCCGAATCAGGAATTTGAAGGCGAAATTGAGGAAGGAAATCAAGAATAAAAAGAGGCAAATGGAGCTCGATTGACTTCAGATATTGGTCGAAGCCTCTTTGGCCTAGTATAAAATTTGATAAGGAACCTCCAGCCCAAATTTCAAGAAATTTGGGACAATTTTGGTCACATGGGAATTTTTTGGCACAAACACAGGTTTTTTCTCTATATGCGTTGTGCCACCGACGCGACGCGTAGGATTGGGAGCTCCAAATGAGATATGGTTTGCATTTTTGGATTCAGCAGGCAAAATCATGACTACTGGCACTCGGGAAAGAAATTTGGGCATGATTTGAGTCTCCAGGAGGTCAAAAACACCCAAAAAATGGCCTCACTGCCCCTATTTGACACACAGGAAGTAGTCTTGGGAGAATGAAGATTTGGAGGGGCAAATGAGCTCCAAATTCAAAAATTCTACTTGGGTTGGAAAGTAGACAGGACAGGATTTCCAACAAGCACACTTGGGCACATTTTGGACTCCTGCAAGTGCCTCAAAACTGGCCTCAAAGTGGCGTGATGCATACAGAAAAGGGCGCGGCACATATAGAAAAAAAAGGCCCAAATTGCCTCTGTTTCGTGAAATTGCGCTTCGTGACTTTTCATAAGTGGGCCCCCTCATATAAACTTCATTTTTTCGGCACCAAAGGTGGTTTTAAAATTATTTTCACTCCAGATGGGCATCTATCCAAGTGGAAAAGGAAGGCAAAGGGTCACCCAAGCCATTTGTCATGTTTGTGGCGTTGCACCTTTAGCTGATGTTTGGCTCTCTACCTTCATTTTGCAATGATTCGAGTAACTCCCCAAGCCTTGGGCATTCTATCTCTTCATGGAACATTCTATATATTGTATGCAAACCATTTGCAAAGGGTTGGTTGGCTTGTAACTTCTAGGAGACTGTTGGAAAGAAACTATGTTTCTGCATTGTATATTTTTTACAGAGAATTAATGAAAGGCAGCGGCTCTGTTTCATGAGATTCATGTGGTTTTGAGTGTAGCAAATGTGTCTCTTATGTTTCATATGTATCTTGTTATGTTTCATAGTTCATTTCATATTGATTTCCAGTGAAATTTTCTAAGTTAGATAAGGTAGAATTCAATTTTATTGCTCTGCCTGTGGGAAAATTTCATGTTCAATGTTCTTCTTCTGTTGAAAAGGATTCATGTTGCCCATGCCCTTTTCACCCTCCTAAGCAATCTCTCCATTCCGCGCTGCTTTCAAACTACATTGCTGGACTCTCCACCTATCTTGCCTCACGAAGTAATCTGTGCCTTTGTATTAAATTCTTTGTTTCATTGAGGTCCATGGGTCCCATACCATCCCAGAAACAAAGTCATTCATAAAAATCACTTCTTGTATCCATATTCACTTACTAGCCTAAGATAAGTATTTCATTGTAAGTCATCTCAGAACGTTTCCGTTTATCTATCCACTGAGTGTGACTCAGAGAGAGCCCTCCCCTATTCTGGTAGGGCTAGCTACCAGACTGAGCTTGGTTTGTGGTTACCCTGAATTTTGCCTTCTTTCAGCCTAAGGCGGATTTAGGTGCTAACACCTATCATGGATGAATTATTAGAAAATTTTTGTGGAGCAATTTTCTTTACTAAGTTGGATCTCCATTTTGGATATCATCAAATCAAAATGAGGCAAGTAGATAGTCCGAAAACAACACTTAGAACACATAAAGTTCATTATGAGTTTTTGGTTATGCCATTTGGATTTACAAATGCACCTTCAACATTTCAAAGCTTGATGAATTCTATTTTTAAACCCTTCCTTAGAAAATTTTTGTTAATATTTTTTTTATGCCATACTAATCTAAAAGAAATATTAGGAAGAGAATGTATAACATGTTGGCAGGGTCTTGAACATTATTGGAAGAGAAACAAGTATATTCAAAGCCTTCCAATTGTGCCTTTAAGGTTCAAGGAGTGGAATATTTGGGTCATATTGTATGACATGAGGATGTCAAGGTGGATCCTAACAAAATCAAAGTTATAAGGGAATAACCATCCCCCAATACCTTGAAAAAGCTCAGATGTTTCTTAGGATTGGGAGGATATTACTGCAAGTTTTTCAAGAATTATGGTCAAATAGAAATACCTCTAACCAAATTATTTAAAAAATGAATCACACTTGCAATAAAGAAGCAACAAAATTTTTAAAAGAACTTAAAGAGGCTATGTGTACAATTTCCATCTTAGCAACACCTGACTTCACAAAAACCTTCATTGTGGAGTGTGATGCCTTGGGCTATGGCATTGGCATAGCTTTGATGCAAGAAGGAAGGCCACTTTCCTTTGATAGTAGTGAAATTAAAGGAAATAACTTACTTAGACCCATCTATGAAAAAGAAATGTTGATCATACTACATGTCGTTAAGAAATGGAATCCATACCTGATAGGAAGACACTTCAAAGTAAAAATAGATCATGATAGTTTGAAAATTATCTTGGAGTAAATACTATCTCCAGAAGAGCAACAAAATTGGGTCACAAAAATGTTAGGTTGTGACTTTGAAATTATATACAAAAAGGGAAAACAAAATATTTTTGTAGATGCACTTTTAAGGAAAGAGGAAGACACAAAGGATTTGCTATGAACTTTTTTAATTCCACAATCTAATTAGGTGGAAGAAGAAAGGATATAATGGAAGTAAGATGAGAAGGTACATAAGATCATTCAACAACTACTAAAGGACCCTGATGTAGAAGAAAAAAATATCTGGAAAAATAATTTGTTGTGGTATTAACATTACTTATGTAAGAATTATCATTCAAATAGAAGGTCTATTTGCAATTACACACTTCCATAATAGAAGGACATTTATGGCTCTTGAAGGCATATCAGAGGATCACAAAACATTTTTTTTTAAGGTATTAAAGAATATGTGCAAAAGTTTGTCACTGAAACTGTGGTACACCAACAAAATAAGGGAGAGACAATCAAGACCCTAGGGCTCCTTCAACCATTAACCATACCAAGACAATGTTAGGAATAAGTTTCAATGGATTTTAATACAGGTTTACCCAAATCTAAAGAAAAGAGTTTCATTATGGTAATGGTAGATCAAATGACAAAGTATGTCCATTTTTACTCTCTTCCTCATCCTTTTAAAACAAGTACAGTGGAAAAATCATTCATGGAAACAATCCAAAAACTACATGGAATGCCAAGGATTATTGTAAGTAACAGATATCTAATTTTTGTTGGAAATTTTTGGAAAAATTATTGATGGCACCAAATCTACCCTGACACCAATTTCATGAATCCACTCTATACACATCTTTGCATTTACATTCATTTCACAACATTTCCTGAAGCATTCAGCGTGCATAATCAATATAAAAATATAAATCATAAGCAACCATTATCTTTCTTTCCATTAAGCACATTGAATAATTATTATTCATAAAATAATACCACTCTCCACATTTAATACATGTAGTAAATTTAATTTCACTAAAACTTCAATAAAATTTCTCTACCCAATTCACACACATAGGCACCTAATTCTACCAATTCCAATTTTTAAGAATTCTTCAATGATCATGCACATAGACACTTCATACACAAAATATATGAAAACTTCATTTCATTAACAAATCTTGTACATACAAAAATAATCAAAACAATTTGTTTCTCTCTATGAGCCTGATTGCACATGCATTTGGCCATTTGTTCTCATTTCTCGTAGGCTTACAATAAGTAGAATTAATAAACGCAATAGCTTTTGTAAATATTTTAAGCACTCCATAAATTACCCATAAATCACTCCATAAATTAGACTTTCCTAAATCTTAAAATCACCCCATAAATCATATTTTTATAAATTTTAAAATCACTCAGTCTATACCTAGAACCTCTCATGCTTTTCAAGGTAGATTCTCATGCTAAAATATTATCTATTATGTCTTATATCTATCCATTTTTATTTTAGAAATAAAGAAATTAAAATTATTTACAATAAGGAAATTAAATTCCTTTTCCATGTTGAAACCTGGTTTGGAGCTTTGTCTCCAAAAAGCTTGATGACTTGGAAGCTCTAATGCTCCTGAATTAGACTCCCAAGGTAGAAAAAAAATCATGTTTCATTACCATGAGTTTTTTTTTATTGACATCCTCCTCGATTCCATACATATTTTTGTTGTTGATCATCGGCTTTGTCATATTGTTGTACTTTTGCTACTACAACATCTTGAATTTCACTATAATTCTCCATTTGCCTTCCTTGTTGTAAACCAAATGTTTTCACCATGTTGTTGCTCACTATTTCAAGTGAAAATTTTCTAGCCACAAAAAAAACAAAATATACAACCATCCAAGCATACTTTCAGCCTCATTCCACGCTTGTAAATTTTCTCTTCAAGCTCTCTGTCTCATTTCAATTTTTTGATGAGCTATATCTCCATGCTGCCAGCAAACTCTTCCTCTTTTGACTTTGTTCCATCCTCATTCACAACAAATTTTGCAAGTTTTTCACCCTCAGTTTATGTTCCATTTGCATCAGTTTGAAAACTGATAATCACTTATTATGCACCTGCATGCACGCAATCAGTGTGAAGACTAAAAGTTGTCTCAGCCTTTGGCTCATCATTCCTTATGAGCATCCCATTCAAGTATTTCTCCTCCTCTTTGATGAGAACAAAATCTGAACGTTTCTCTCCTCTATCTTCCTCTTTCTTCATGACAACTTCAAAGGGATGTTCATCATCAATAACACCTACAACCATAAACAAACTATCAGGAAAAACATTACAATTTTCAACCTCATTTTATGTCTCAACATCAAATCTCCACCAACATTTATATGTTCTCCAATATAGATTTCTCCTTGTTCAGGTTCACCTCTCCGAACTACTTCCTCACACTCAGTGGCTTTGAGTTCTTCCTTCAACCTACATCTCAGCTTTTGTCTCTGCTTCTTGGCCTGTAATATTTCAATAAGCCACTTAACCCTTTTCCTCAGGTTCCACCCATACCTCTGGTTCTCCTCATTTTGTTGTACCATCTCTATAAGCACATTCAACCATGTTTTTATCTCAACAAGCTACCTCTTGTATTCTTCATCAATCATTTTCCTTATTCCAACTACTTTGGCATCTCTATGGCTTCCATTTGAATTCTTCAAATGAATTCCCATATTCATCTTCATCTTCCCCTTTTTTGAGCTTCCTGTTTCCCACTATGACCTACAAATCACCTCTGCAATATCATACCTTTTTCCTGCTACACACGCCTCCCCAAGCCTCTCCTATGAGCTCAAAATGCTAGCATTCTAGGTACCCTCCTCTGGAACCCCTTTCGAGCACTCCTTTCTCTTCATGTTTTTACAATCACTAATTTTCCTCCATCACAACTATGCTAGCTTTCAGAATTATCAACACGTCCTCCTTCTCAATTGTTGCTACTTGTCATCAATATCCACAAATTAAAAGAAAAAAAACCAAAATAAATTTACCTCTTGTTGTCTTAATTTCGTTCTAATTTTTCCTCCATACTGTCGCGAAAATTTATTTTTCTATCTCCATATCTCCTGCTTTTCCCTTCATACTATGTGCAAAAAATATTCCATGCTATCATACCACTTTGATGGCACCAAAACTACCCTAGCACCAATGTCATGAATCCACTCCATACACATTTGTGCATTTACATTCATTTCATAACATTTCTTGAAGCATTCACCATTTGCACTCAATATAAAAATATAATTCATGAGCACCCATTATATTTCTTTTCATTGAGCACATTGAATAATTATTCTTCATAAAATAACACCACTCTACACCATTCAACACATGCTATAAATTTAATTTCACTAAATATTCAATAAAAATTCTCTACCCAATTCACACACATAGGCACTTAATTCTACCAATTCCAAATTTTAAGAATTCTTCAATGATCGTGCACATAAACGCTTCATAAAAAAAATATATCAAAACTTTATTTCATTAATGTAATACAAAAATACTCAAAACCATTTGTTTATCTCTATGAGCCTGATTGCACATGCACTTGGCCATTTGTTCTCATTCCATGTAGGCTTACAATAAGTAGAATTAATAAATGCAATATCTTTCTAAATCCTAAAATCAGTCCACAAATCACCCATAAATCACTCCGTAAATCAGATTTTCCTAAATCCTAAAATTACTCTGTAAATCATCCATAAATCATATTTTTCTAAATTCTAAAATCACTCAATATATCCCTAAAACTCTCATGTTTTTCAAGATAGATTCTCATGCTAAAATATTATCTATTATGTCTGATCTCTATCCATAGTTGTTTTAGAAATAAATAAATTAAAATTATTTACAACAAGGAAATAAAATTCCTTTTCCATGTTGAAACCCAGTTTGGAGCTTTGTTTTAAAAAAGCTTGATGACTTGGAAGCTCTAATGCTCTTGCATAAATTATTTTCTTGTTTGGGTAACCAATTGGCTCAGAGCTCATCTTACCATCATCAATCTAATTGGAAAACTAAGATTGTGAATAAATGTTTAGAAGTGTGTTTGTGTTGCTTTGCATTTGATAAACAGACACAATGGGTTAAATGGTTTCTCTTGGCAGATTGGTGGTACAACACAAATTTCCATACTTCATCAAAAAATTCACCATTTATGGAACTTTATGGATATCATCCTCCATCCATAACATCGCCCTTGAAAGAAAATATAAAGACTCAAATAATAGAAAACAACATACAACACCAACAAGAGGTTCTCAAGCTATTGAAGGAAAACTTATTTATGCCACAAAATAGGGTGAAACAACAAGAAAATCAACATCAAAGTGAACAAGAATTTGAAGTGGGGGATTAGGTATTGTTTAAACTATAACCATATAAAAATATGTCCCTTAAGCAAAAAAATAAGGACAATAAATTATCACCAAGGTATTATGGCCCCTATAAGGTGTTATCGAGGATTGGTAGTATGGCTTACAAATTGTAGTTGCTTCTATATTCATGTATACATCCATACTTCCATGTTTATTGTTGAAAGAAGGTAACTGGTGACAATATCTCAGTTCAAACTCTTCTACTAGAGATTAATGAAGAATGGAAACAATACTATAACTAGAAATTATCTTGGAAACAATGACTAAGCAACTAAGAAATAAAGCAGTTACTAAGTACCTCATCAAATGGAAGAACCCACTAGTGGAAGAAGCATCAAAAGAAGATGATTTTTTCATGCAAAAACACCTGCAAATGGTCAAGTGTTGAGGACAAAACTTCTTTGAAGGGGAGGGGCATGTTAAGCCCTATATAAGCCCCATGTAACCCTAAAACCCCTTATTAAGCCCTAGATATTGTGTAATTACATTCTAGTGTTATATTGTTATGTAGGCTAGATCCTAGCATTGAAGAATGTAACTAGGTCTAGTCTTCATAATTGTATTTGAGTCACAGTAAAATGTACTTATGAAAAAGAATTTTATTATTATTATGACTTATTAAAGCATGGGTTTCATGCTTATGTCATCATGTTTTAGGAAAAAGTCTCCATTGAGGACTTCTAGGATTTATTATGAGTCATTAGAGTCATTCTTAATTTAAAGAGACACTTCTTTGGATTTTGAATCATGTAAAAATAATTAATATTGAGTTAAATATGTTATTTGTCCCCTCCACACCAAGTCGGCCTCAAGGAGATCAAGTCGACTTCAAGAAGGGAAATTCGACCTCACTAGAAGGCTATATATACAAAGTAGTTCGAATTCATTTGGAGCATTCACTCTCTCACACAGAAGTTCGATATCTAGAAGAAAGTTGGAAAAGTGTGAAGTTGGAAAGGAGGTTAAAAGGAGTGTGAAGCTAGGAAAAAAGAAGAAAAAGAGAAAATCAAAATTTTGGGCTATCTATATCTCTCTCTCGTGTGGATTCCTCTAGGAGATCGAAGTATTTCTTATCAAAACGAAATTGTTGATGTTGCCATTTATTCGTTCAAAGCACTACTACTACAAGGTCGAAGTTGCTAGAAGAGGAGGATGACTTGGTGGTTGGAGGAGGTCTACATATAGGTTGAATAGTCTCAAGAAAACTATTGAAGGAAGATATTTTGACTATTTTTTTCCCTAGATAGGGGTTTTTCCCTAGTAGAGTGCCTACATCTTGTGTCTTGTGTTTTTGTGATCTCCATACACACATTATTTGATAATTTCTTGATGAAAGATAATATTAAAAAAAAAGTATGAAGCTAACATAATTCACAAGTAATTATCAAGAAAGAGAAATCTAACCCCAACTTTACTAGCATTAATTTATCAACATGGTTTCAAAGCTAAGGTCAATGAATATTGAAGTAAATGGGTACTCCCTCTATGATATGTTATATGAGAATAAGATTCAATACTGGGAGAAGTTGGATCAAGAAAATATTCTACTACTTATTCAATAAGGTCTAAAGTAAAGGGTTCTTGTATGCACTTATAGGTTCACTTACCGATGATAATGCATGTATTATTGACAGTGGAGGATCAAGGCATATGATAGGGAAGAGTAAACAACTACACACTCTATCAAAGGAACCATCTTCTCATGCAGTGGAATTGGGAGACAACAAAAGTTATGATGTTAGAGGCATGGGATCAACATCATTGAAGCTGGAGAATGGAGCTAAGGTGAGGGAGGAAAAAGGAAGTTTAAGGATCTATTGAAAGGAATCTAAGGAACCTCAAAAAGTTGATCATATGATCATATAAGGAGACCTTATAAGGAGAGAAGTTTACTATCTTCAAGGAAAATGTCTAACAATAAAGGGAGAGAACAAATTAGAAGGAGCATCTAATTACAATGCTTGGAATAAGAGGATAAATCTCATCCTCGAAAAGAATAAAGTCTTGGATCTAGTAAAATGAAAAGTGAAGAAGTCTACAAAGAAATCAAGAAGTCTAAAGGGATGAGAAGGATGATAGACCTATTCAATATAGAATTCTACAATTGTCTTAAGGTGGGCCACTATATAAGTGATTGTCCTAAGAGTCCTAGGAAGAAAAGAGGGATAGTGATCAAGCAAACTTTTCCAAATAAGTTTCACCAAAGAAGAACAAGATGGAAGGATCCAAAGTCAAAGACCTATTTGCTAGGAACTCTTAGGGACTCTATCCCTTGCATATCATTCCACTCTAAGTTTTTAATTGCTTTCCTTTATGTTTTGATTTCTAGGTTTAACATGCTTTGGAAAAACACTTTTTAATTGTTTTGATAAAGCTATAGGAATCCCTCAATATTGGATTGAAAGGGAGCTATCACCATTTCCAAAGATAACTATCTCACTCCTTATGTTGTCTTTTTTATATTTGGTTTCATTTTGTTATCTAAGATGTATTTATATTAAGATGCTAATCAACATTTCTTCTATGTTTTTCCTTGTTTAAGAAAGGCTTGCTAAATTCTCAAGGGTTACAAAGAAGACCTCACCAAGCAAAGCATTGGAATTGATGTCCTATAAACCCTACTGATCTGCTCAAGAATTGTGAAGAGGACCTCACAAGACAATGAATTGGAATTACAAGGTTTGTTAAGAAACAAAGGTATGCCTTAAACCACAAAAATTATTCTCTTCATGGTAAAAGTATATTCATTATTTTGAAAATTTATTCTACGTTACTAACATTATTGTTTCAATCTCTCTTAAATCATAAAGATTCTTGATCGTGTGATTCATCATTAGATTAATCTACCCTCCTCATATATTTGATTATTCAAGCCTAAGAAGATTCTTTGTAAAACCCTAAATTAAGGGTATGTCAATGATAATATGTGAAACCCTAAGGGTTATTGCTGAAGTCTAAACAAAATTTTTGATGCTTTGATGATGTCATGTTTGGGGTTTTGGTACGGTTATGAAAACCCTAACTTGTTAGGGTTGAATAGTGATGTATGGAATCCCAAACCTTTGAAGCATTGGTAAATTAGGGTTTGACGTGTTATGTATTGAAACCCTAGATATTTAGGGTTTGGTAGGGTTTATGAGCAAGACCATCATTTAGATAATGTCCTAGGAACGAAACCCTAGGTATATGTTTGTCCATCTAATCAAATATGTTATATATTTGAATGTGATTGTTTCATTAGGTTTGACTAACATATGTTGTTATGCTATTCTCGATGATGGAATCCTAGATATATTTGTTGATCTTTGTTGATCTAATTTTTGATGGCCTGTTGTGCCTTGCAAAACAACCCCCCATTTCATATTTATTATTATTTACAAAACCATTAAAATATGAAATGGGTCCCTCTCAAAATAAAAATGATGTTAATAATCCTTACTTTATAAAAGTCCAATAAATCCAAGGAAAGCAATATCTCTTTAAAACATTGGAAATAAAGCAAATATGTATGCGCTAAGCAATCAAAAGGCTTCCCCCGACCCGATAAAGTTATCGGCGATATCGGCAATCGGCATTCCCTTGTGCAACACTATCGCGCCCATCGGCAAAAGCCCCGACCCGATAAAGCTATCGGCAATATCGGCAATTGGCCATTTTCTTGTGCACCATTATCATGCCTATCGATAAAGTCCCGACCCGATAAAGTTATCGGCGATATCGGTGATCGGCGGTTCCCTTCGTATATCAAGCATTGCTCATAGACTTTTCCCCGACCCGATATCGGCAATCGGCGATCGGTGGTTTCTCTTGTTAAATCCTTAATGCGCATAAGCCTTTCCCCGATCCGATTATCGGCGATCGGCCATCGGCAGCACTTAAAGCATTGTTAAATCTATCCTCGCGCCCCTGCCCGATCCGATTAGATAAGGCACGGTTCTCAACGAAAAAACCGTTAAAGTGATTGGAAAGCCTGAGTTAATGACAATTAAGACATAATCATTCCCGCTCGGCCGCCAATACGTCCATTGCATGATTTAAAAAATCTTTCGGCAAATATTGCACTAATGAGCATTGATAAGGTGGCAGGTCCTATACGGTCTCTTAAATGAATCCATCCCCTCAGATCTGCCTATAGATCACATCCGCGGTGTTTTAATAAAGACAAATTATATCAACATTCTTCTTTCTATCTTACTATCAGTTGTGACTTTCATTGTTATCTCAGTATTACGCCAAAAACCACCTTTCTGTGCAGAATACAGATTTTTGCAAGCAATTCGGGCGTAATAGGAAAAAAGCAGAAGAAGGTTGCAGGCGTTAATGATCCACTAGCCGCGCCACAACTAATAGTGAACAATAAAAAGGGTTTGATATCAGATACAACGTGCGCGGGCCTTGCCAGAACAACTTGGCAAGGAACTTATGATTTGCTGGAAGCCGAGAAGCCTGAGCAGGTGGTAGAAGAAGCTACCGCAGATTCTACCAAAAAATCAGAATGCACTCTCAAGGACTTGGCCGACTCCTTCCTACATAGGATAGCGGCAAGAGAGAAAATGCTTCCATACACCGATGTTATCAAGTGGGAAATTGAAGAAATTCCTATCACAGACAGAAATTTCGTCGCAAAAGATGGAAGGATTTTTGGTTCCTTCAAGCCAGAGGATTTGAGGAAAATGTATCATTTGCCTATGCCAGAGAAAGTTTACAATAGCGCCTTTCTGGAGAAGTTCACAAGTGAGAATGAAATCGAGTCTGAACCCATCAGAGAGTGGAGGCAGAATCCAAGCAAGCACAAGCATGAATCCTCCGGTAAGTACTCAGTCGACTCCTTGTGTTCACCTTATTGCTATGCCGCTATAATGATGTGTAGATTATGGGGTCTGCATGATTCCGCCATTTTTACTATAGAAATGGTTCCCCTCA